>CAODLS010672444.1:0-24427 GCA_948243855.1 Flueggea neowawraea | reverse complement strand
GGGCAAAGCAAATGGCTAACAAACAATGCCTTTCATTGTTTCGATGTCCCAATTCGAAAATGTGTGGTTTTGAAATGCATGTCATAACAAGTTCTAGGAGTGACTCTGATCGACCAATCACACAACAGGAAAATAAAGAGTAACATGAATGTCTCACTCTAATTGGCTCAAGATCTCACAAGTTCAATCAACTCATCCTAAGCTAGAGTGCAAACAATGTGTAAGATAATAAGATAGATATATCACTTCACTAAGTTAAAGAATGTTTATACTCTTACCAAACATAATTATGATAAAGATTGTTACCCTCATGCGAATTGGTTTAATCTCAAGAATTGCATACGGTCAAGTAGCATAAGACATGAGGTTAAGCAAAGAAATTCAGAAATGCCAAGTTTATTAACAATGTTTTCCCACAAGGATCACAACAATTGCATCTAATGAATGTGTAAGAAAAAAATTCAGCATTAAGGACAATGTAACACATTCATTATCAACAAAAGCACATTAGCACATGCAACAACAAGCAGTAATATCAACAAAAGATCAAGTCCACCTCCCACACTTAACCCAAACATTGTCCTCAATGTTTCAAAAAATACATGTAAAATATAAAGAGGAAAAAGGGTTAAGAAAACTTCTCGTTTTAACGGGGGGATATGTGTTGTCCACGCTTCCAAGTTATGCTTCGTTCAGAAAATTTGTTGTGCCAAAAACTCCTTTGAGACAATAAGTAGGTACTGGTTCTTTCACTCACTTCGGACGTCGCTCTACTCATCGCTGGGAATGAATGATCTTACACGCAAGCAGTTGTTACTTCAGTGAAGTCACCGCACTCCAGACAAAATGAATCACTAGTTCCGGCAAGAAGTAGCACCTTTCAACTTTAGCAGCCAAATCCATATACCCTTCCACTTGCACACAAAACCAACACACACCAACCATGCTCAGCATCTAAAAACCCCTCGCAATGCGGAGGAAATCAAAATAACAGCCTCTTAACCCAACCTTAAGATTCACAGCAGGAAACCACAAAGCACTTCAAAAACCAATGAACTTTAGAGCACCCAGTAAGAACTTCACCAATTAAAAAAAAAGGGAGGTTGTTGCCCACTATTGCGAGTCTGAGTCGGATGAGAATAACAGTCCTTGATGCTCACAAGCTTAACGAAACACTTCTGCAACTTCGTCATGTCTCGCCTCATGCTTTCTACTTGCTGATAATCTGCAACTCTGTTAGGAAATAATCTGCTCGGGACAACCCCGAAATGTCCTCGCAGTATGAGCTTTTGTCAATGACATGTTGAAAACAACTTAATTACCCAGATTATGAAAGCCCTTTCAACAATTAGTCAAATTAACACCAACAACCAGAAATTAAGTCACCCAAAACTTCAAACTTATGTTTATTTAGAGAACTACATATATCATTCCCATCAATTCATAAACAAAACGCAAGTAATTTGGGGTCTTCCTTTACCACCCAATTATTAGCTCCCAAAATCCACACCTCATTCCTCAAATAGCCAATTCAAGAAATATCCAATATTCTCATTTTACTCACAAAGCAGCAAACGCCCTATTTTTTTTTGTCAATGACAAAATCAACAGACCCACAACAAGAACAAAGTCCACATTAATTACCAAACTCAACTGAACCCTAATTTTTCAAGAAAACACTTGTCGCCACTTTCAGTCAAAATCAAGAAGATTTGTGAGAAGCCGACTTACCTTAACTTATTTCGGACATACTTGATTTCCCTAAAATCCCAAACTTGTAGCTTCTCCACACCCTGAAACTTTAATACTTTATGAACCCCACGACTGAGTCGACGTTATACCTCTCTCTACAAGCTAAAGAAACTGGAATGAATAGGTCTTTGAGTTTTCACGAAAGTGGTATTGAGTTTTTGTTGCCGAAGTGGTCGGGTCTGTCATATATTGGTGCGAGTCAAGTGATCCTTCTTCTTTTTAGGTTTTTGGAAATGAAAGACGTAAAATTGGAGAATAAGAGTAAAATAGGGCAGCTGCAACCTGATGTGGTTAAAAGAAAACCTTCAGAAGCCACCTGTACACTAACAAAATGAATAAAATAAAGGCCAAAGTGCTAAATGACCAAATTACCCCACATGATAAACATATCACTACTTATGAAATACAAAGAAACATGTCCTTTAGTGAATATTTACCATTCGGCCAAAACCTCCATGAAACACTGAACTTAACTTGCATTCTGAATTGAGACGAAAACAGCTCAAGGAAGGAGAAAACAACAATTTTTTTAAATAATTTTCAATTTTTTTAAGAAAACAGATTTACGAAAGAACCAAACTAACTGGGGTCAATACTAAATAAGATGAGAAATCTACAATTACGAAATAAAACCAAAAAAAAATCCAAAAAAAATTAAAGAAAATAATAGCAATCACGAAAAAGAAAAATAACAATAAAAGAGTTGGGTTGCCTCCCAAGGAGCGCACTTGTTTAACGTCGTTGGCTCGACAGGATGTCTTATTTCAATTAGGTTCTATCAACTCCAAGTCCTCCACTATTTCGACCTGGGAACCTTCATAAAAAGGCTTAAGCCAATGACCATTGACTTTGAATAATTTGGAAATTGCTAAGCTTTGAATTTGTCCATCATTGGTGGATTTAACCTCCTTATGGTTGTCTTTTGTTTTTTTAACACCTGCACTAATTTTTCTTCCTTTGGTGCATGCACAAAACAAGGAAGAAGTTTTGCATGAGTTATTGGTAAATCAACAAAAGAAGCATTTTCTGGCACCATTTTTAAAATGTCTAACTCCTAAACAGTCGCTGTCACTATGGGATTAATACCAAAATTAGTGGCTAATCGCTGCAATTGTTCAATATTGATATGGTATGTGAATAAAGGCCCATTAAAATACTTTTAATGCTAACAGTGTAATGACAGACATTACCTTGGTATTAAGCACATATCATTAAGAGAGGATGTTACAAGAAATTAATTCATCAATTAATCACTCTATAAATACATTTCAAGAACAACTTGTAAAGGTATGCTCTACTCTCCACTCACACCATTACTCTGCTAAAATTACTACTGACTTGAACGTCAGAAGTTCCCGGGGAGCATCCCGATCTCATCTTATTTTGTATTTTCAGGTCTCGAGATGACTTACAAAATTCCCTAGTACTCAAGTTTTTATCACTATTGTTGTTCATTTTCTGAGACAACAACGATTGACACCGTTTGTGGGAAAAATCTGAACGAAAAGCCTTGTTCATCAACGTTCGAGAAGCTCATCGACAATCACCTACCCATTCACCATGGTGCAAATGCATTCAAACCAAGCCGGACATCCTGAGAAAGATGTGGAGAGAGTTGGTGCCGGAGCGAAAGCCTCGAGAACTGTCATCCTTACTATTCCACTTGCTGACTACGAGGTGCTGAAAAGACAAACGAAGAGAACCCAGGCGCAACTTTGCTTTAACAACTCCTTCCTCAGGCGCAACTTCCACCCATGTTGTGTGCATACGCCCAAATTGCTCAGAGTGGAGGAGTACCAGAAAGACGCGATGCTCCTCAGCAGAGTCATCGTCAGCCTACACAAGTGCTTGAGCAACCGAATCCTCCACCTCCCCAATAACGCTTTGATGTTCCTGTTCTAGATGCTCGGGTTGAAGCTAGGAGAGAAAACTACCAGGAGGTTATGGAAAATACGTGTAGAGGAGAGCCTAGGGTTCCTACGAAAAAGGTTGAAGTGGAGCCTCGGTCTTCGATTAGTGTTCAGGAAGCGGCGGACGTAGGGAAGATGATCAAGGAAGTCCTTGAGAAGAAGAAGTTGGTCCCCATGAAAAAAGAGCAACAGAAGGCAAAAACTCCATTCACTAAAGAGGTCATGGGAAAGCCACTTCCTCTAAAGTTCAAGATGCCATTGCGCCGACTTTTTCAGAAAAGGAGGACCCGCACGAGCATGTTCAGAACTATGAAGCCATCATGATGCTTCATGGATGGAAGGATGCCATCATGTGTTATGCGTTCTCAATCACGCTAAAGGATCATGCTTAGTCATATTTCAATGGACTGAAGAAGACATCTCTTTCATGTTTTGATCAGTTAAGGAAGGAGTTCATCAACGCCTTCATCATTAACAGCAAGCGTAAGAAGGACGCTATATACCTGTTGAGCGTGAGACAGAGCGAGAATGAGACTCTGTGATGATACATGGATAAATTCAGGAATGCCACTCTCGAAGTCCATGATCTACAACCTGGAGTAGCGGTGGCTGCGATGTTGTAAGGGACATAATCGGTGCAGTTGCAGGAGTCATTGTATCTTGACCAGCCAAAAACTTTGGCAGACGTCTTCGTGCGAGCCAACAAATATATCCTGCAGATTGAGGTCATGAAGATTGTGGGAACTAAGAAAGACAAAGAGAAGAAAAGAAAGGAGCGAGAAGCTCAAGAGGAACCAAACAGAAAGAAAGAAAAGTCTGGAGACTCGAGAGCACACTTCAGTTCCCACTTTGAGAAGTACACACCATTGAAGGAGTTGAGGTTAGTGATCTTAGCAATGATAGAGGGTCTTGACTCATCTCATTTCCCCCAATAACTGAAGGGCCTTTAGGGAAAAATGTGGACGCATATTGTCAGTACCACGATGCGAGTGGACACTCTACGAATAAATGTTGGGAACTAAAGAATAAAATTGAAAACTTAGTTCAAGGTGGACACTTGGACCAATTTGTTGGCACTAGATTATCGAGAGGGGAGCCAAATGGTGACACAAGGCAACGAGAAATGAATGATGCTTGAAGAGGTTAATTAGCATAGGGCCAACTATGCACACCACCACTTGAAATATTCAACTTTGATTGCTAAGTATGCTTCTGATGGTGAAAAGAAGTTTAATCATTTAAGTTTTGTTATCTTCATCTTGTTTAACTTGTTATTTTGAATAAATAACAGGTCTTCTTTTTGCATAAATCACTTCTGTTGTGAATGCAGAATAGACTAATGCAAGCCGAGTGCTTGGCCACGCTAAATAGAAAAGGCTTGCAGGAAATCGTGCCTATGTAACCAAAAGTGCTAAGAACATGGAGTGAATTCAAGAATTGGCTCCTCACCAACAATACACAAAAACCATCTTGAGACCATTGGGATGCATCGTGAGTAAAAAATATTATGAGTAATCGAGCTCCCATGTGAAAACAACTAAATCGTGAGTAGAAAAGCTTACAAGTAATCAGGCTCCCACGTGATGAAAACATAAAGTGAGTAGAAAAACTTGCGAGAAATCTGCGCTCACGTAACAAATATGTGAGTAAAAAAGCTTGCGGGAAACTGAGCTCTCACTAAGCAATGAAAAGATAGATTGCGATGTGACAAGGGATCATGAAGCTCACGGAAAACCAAGCGCTCATTGTAGAATACACGTAGTGAAAAATTGAACATCACACATAAGTGACAAGTGAAACCCCAAGTGGTGTTGTCATGCATGCTACAGTGTACTTGCTTAGGCGTGTGGCAAGTGAAACCCCAAGTGGTATTGTCATTAATACACGTTGCTGATTATTCACTAAGACGTGTGACAAGTGAAACCCCACATGGTATTGTCATTAACGCACGCAATAGCTTATTCGCTAAGGTCTGTGGCAAGTGAAACCCCAAGTGGTATTGTCATGGACACACACAATAGTTTTTCTACTTCGTCCTCAACAAGTGAATCAACTCCTACTACTAAGACTCAACCAAAATCACTTGCCCAAAAGTTCATTTGGCCAAGTGATTGGAGAGCAACGATATATACAAATTGTGTAGGAAAGAAAAGCACTTGAAAAGATGAAGAACTTCACAGAGTGGTGTGAAAATGCTTCATAAAGTGGAGTGAAAATGACAAACTGACTAGTGAACTCCATTCGGTAAGATGGGTAAGAGGAAGTGAACTTTCTGAGGATATGACAAACTCCATGAGGTGGAATCGAGATGTTGAGCCTCACGAAGAGGTGAACTTTCTGAGAAAATATTGAACCTTCTGAGAAGGTGAAATTCCCGAGGAGATTTTGAACCTCCCGAGGAAGTGAGCTCCATGAAGAAATATTGAACCTCTTGAGGAGGTGAATTCTATGAAGAGGATGTTGAATCTTCCAATGAGTTGAACTTCGTTAAGGAGGGGATGAATTCCACTGAGGAGGAGATGAACTCCGCTGAGGAGAAGATGGACTCCGCTGAGGAGGAACTGGACTCTGCTGAAGTTGAGATGGTGAACTCCTCAAGGAGAGTTAGTGATGAAGGACTATATGAGTTGGTGAGCTCGGCAAGGCGAGTCGGTGAACTCCACAAGTTGGTGATCTTGACGAGGCCACGAACTTCGAGCCACGAGGAACGAGCCCCAAGCCACTAACCACAAGCCTCGAGCAATGAACCACGAGCCTCGAGCCATAACAATGAGCCATGATTCTCCAAGGTACAGCTTCTGAGCACCTACTCGATAGCGGGGGTGAAGTCCTCCAAGGTGCAACTCTTCAACACCCAATCGATAGCGGGGATGAAGTCCTCCAAAAAGCGACTACTGAACACCCACGTGGTGGTAGGGGTAACAACAATGGAAAGTGGTCTGGTCGACAATAGTAACGATAAGATATCTGGTCCACAACAGCAACACTAAATGGTCTTGTCTGCAATAACAACAACAAGTGGTCTAGTTTATAACAATAACAATAAATACTCTCAAACACTTCGAACAAGTGTGTTGACTCTAGAACATCTCGAACAGAGCATCGACTCCCGAACACTTCAAACAGTATGTTGACTCTCAAACACTTCGAACAAGTGTTTTGACTCTCGAGCACCTCGAAAGGCGCATCATCTCTCAAACATATCAAAGAGGAGCGGCCCTAAAAAAGAAAAAAATTGTTGAGACCAGAGGCAAGAAGAGTAGGAGAAGAACAACCTGCAAAAAAAAGAACACTACAAAACAAAAACGAAAGAGAAAAAAAAAGAAAGAAAAGAAAACAAATTGGCATGAAGCGGCAAGTTGAAAATTTCGTATGAACGATAAAGCGCACAATGACGAGGCAAAACGGCGTGTCGTCTTCCATGGGAGATGAATGGCATTGATATTCATTCGTCCGATGTTTCAAATGGCATGTCATCTGTTGTTGATGTTGAACGGCAAGTCATCTCGTAAAATGAACCATCCTCATCTGTCATCTATTGGTGAAGTTGAGTGGCGTGTTGTTTGCTGGTGGAGTCAAACGATGTGTCGTTTCTTTGAACGACCGAATCTAGGCACATCATGTCGTCTTCTGATAGAATTGAACAGCATGTCACAGCGTCATGTGATCAATGGCAAATCCGGACCCATGCATGGTATGTCATCTAATGTGTTTGTGAATGGTGCATCGTTCATTTTTTCAAGTGACATGTCGTCCAGACTTGTCATCAATGTCATCGATGTATGACCTCGATCATTAGAGCATTTTGAGCAAGTGCGGTGATTCGTTGTTGGTTCTGAAGTAGGATTCTCTTTCCCACTGCACTGGTACGAAAAGGAATGTGACAACCGCAGTGGCCCAATCTCATCAACACGATTGACGACACCGCAGTGCTCAACCGACGTCACTACTTTGAAGCTTTGTCAAAAACTATCGCTGCCAAGAAAAGAAAAAAATACACAGCAGATATAAAATGAAACAAAGAACCAAAAAAAAAAAGAAGAAGAGTAAAGCATGAGTGGGAAGAGAGTAAGAGAAAAATCAAACCAAAACTTGAGGCACGATTGAAGAAAATGGAAACCGATGACAAGGGAAAAAAATAAGAGGAAGGCACCATATATTGTTATGGTTTCAAGAAGGAAGAATAGGCAGGTGGGTTTATCTAGGAAGTTGGGAAATAATTTGCAAAGAAAGATTACAAGATTCAGGAAGGAAACAATGCAAAAATCAGCGGCAAGGAGTAAATCATGGATTTGATTTCGAAAGAAACCAAAATCGGAAATAAATCATTGGAGGTAGAGGTTAACTTTGAAAAAAAAAAGAGAGAGCAAATTGTTTTTTCAAAAGGGCCTCAGATGGCTAAAAAAGCACAACATCCAACAAGCCAAGCAAAATGGGCACATGTGATAAAAATTCACCCAACAAAAATCAATCAGAATTGGCTCAACAACGGTTAAAAGCCCAACATAAGTCTTAACTAAATATCACAGCAAGGCCATAAGTGGCTACAAAATGCCCGAGATTTCCCCGGAACAACACTTATGAGAAAATTCGGCTCACAATTACAATAGAGTCTTTACTCTTATCTCCGAAAAATTTGAAGAAAAGAGTGGGGAGAAATTGATATAGTATGTGAATAAAGGCCCATCAAAATACGTTTAATGCTAAGAGTGTAACGGCAGATGTTACCCTCGATATTAAGCACACATCACTAAGAGAGGATGTTACAAGAAATTAATTCACCAATTAATCACTCTATAAATAGATTTCAAGAACAACTTGTAAAGTTATGCTCTACTCTCCACTCACACCATTACTCTACTGAAATTGCTACTGACTTGAGCATCGAGGGTTCCCCAGGGAGCATCCCGACCTCATCTTATTTTGTATTTTCAGGTATCGAGACGACATATAAGATTCTCAAGTACTCAAGTTTTTATCACTATTGTTGTTCATTTTCTAAGGCAACAACAAATAT
Source organism: Flueggea neowawraea (assembly GCA_948243855.1). Classification (NCBI taxonomy): domain Eukaryota; kingdom Viridiplantae; phylum Streptophyta; class Magnoliopsida; order Malpighiales; family Phyllanthaceae; genus Flueggea; species Flueggea neowawraea. Next base: position 15,748 of record CAODLS010672444.1, on the reverse strand, counting down.
CAATCACATTATTTAGCACTACCTTCAAAGCATATGCACAAGACACAATAAAATTCTCTTGCACAAAAGAGTCAACAAAATTTACAGAAACAGGTTGCTCGTCACAAGGATATTTCATGGTATCATTGATATCGAACTGAACAATTTTGTCATCAAATTCCATTGTTAAGGTTGCTTTATCTATATCTGTTTTAGTTCTAGAAGTTTTCCAAAATGGTCTTCCTAGCAGCATAGAAATTGGTTAAGGGATTCATCATCACCCATTTCAACACATAAAAATATGTTGGAAAAATTAATTTGTCTACTTGAACTAAAACATCCTCTACTAGACCCATTGGATATATGTTAGACCTATTAGCAAGTGTGATTACAGTACCTGTTTTCTTTAGAGATCCCACATTCAGTGATTGATAAAGAGAATAAGGCATAATGTTAATGGAAGCTCCCAAATCCAACATAGCCTTTTCAATCGTAACCTTTCCTATTCTACAAGACACAGTGAACATACCTGGGTCTTGGCATTTAGGGGTCAACTTTCTCTGAATCACAACATAGACATTCTCTCCCACATGCACTTTCTCAACTCTTGTCAATTTTCGCTTAGAAATGCATAGTTCTTTAAATAACTTTGCATAACGGGGAATTTGTTTAATTTCATCCAACAATGGAATGTTCACCTCTACCTTGCGAAATGTTTCCATGATTTCCTTTTTCTGCTCTTCTTTCTTTGACTTGGTGAACCGGCTCAAAAAAGGTGGAGTGATCTTGTACTCCATGTACTGCTGGTTTAGGCTCATAAGGTTGTTTCTCCTCAACTTTACTTGGTGCATCCATTTTAATCTCCTTCTTAACATCCCTCCTAAAGACTAAAGGTCATGGATCCTTCAATTCTTTCCCACTTCTTAAAATTACAGCATTGACACTTTGATTTGGGTTCACCTCAGGTTGACATGGTAGCTTTCCAGAAACTTGTGACTCCAAACGATTGATCGCAGTTGCCATCTGACCAACTTGTTGTTCCAAATTTTGAATACTAGTGCGAGTTTCTTGCTGGAACTTCAAAGTATTGGTCGCCAGAGACATCACAATATCTTCTAATTATGTGTTGGATTCTACATTCTGGTTTCTTGGCACATATGGCTGTCAAGAATACTGAAAATTTTGTTGGGGCTGATTTGCTTGTGAATCTCCATACCTGAGATTCGGGTGATCTCTCCAACCTAGATTGTAAGTGTTGGAAAAGGGATTGTAGTTCTTTTACTACTGACCAAAAAAATTTTCGATCGCATTTACTTGCCCCACATTGTCTTCCTGAAGTGTAGGACACATGTCTATAGGATGTCCCACCACTAAACAAATGCCACAAGCTTTGGCAAACTCTGTTTTGTTTACTGCAATCTGTCTCACCAAAGTAGTTAAATCATTAAGACGTTTTTCTAGGGAATAAACATTAACCTCATTCACCCGTCTTGAAGAATGATCTGTTCGAACACCAAGCTACTGTGAATTTGAAGCCATATTTGCAATCAAAGTCCTGACAGCTTCTGTAGTCTTATCCATCAAAGCTCCACCACTGGCAGCGTCAATCATACTTCTATCACTCGGCAAAAGACCTTCATAAAAGTACTGAATCAGTAATTGTTCACTGATTTGATGATGTGGGCAGCTTGCACAGAGCTTCTTGAACCACTCCCAGTATTCATGTAATGTCTCCCCGCTGCGCTGAGTTATTCCATAGATCTCCTTTCTCATACTAGCTGCTCTAGAGGCTGGAAAATTTTTTCAAGGAACTTTCTCTTTATCTCATTCTATGTGTTAATATTACCTGGAGGTAAGTAGTAAAACCAATCTTGTGCATCATCTTTCAGAGAAAAAGGGAATGCCCTTAACTTTATCTGATCCCCTGTAACCCCATTCGGTTTCATGCCACTGTAGACAACATGAAACTCCTTCAAATGCTTATGTGGGTCTTCTCCAGCAGAACCTCAAAAAGTAGGCAACAAGTGAATGAGCCCGGACCTCAACTCAAAAGTATCATTTGCTCCCAAATTAGAAAAATTGATGCAATGAGGTTGCTGATTCATGTCAAGATTCGCTAGTTGCCTAATAGTTCGATCTTTAGCCATTTTTGTCACTGGTTCAGGTACCACAATATCAATTTCCTCCTCAGAAACTAGTTCAGTAACTTTTTCTTCCTACACTAGTTCAGGTGGTTGTACCGGTGGATTCTTCCCTTCAATATTCTGCTGCTTTCTGAGATGATTGGCAGTTTCTTCAATATCAGAATCGTACTATAAATCTTTATGTTGAGAAGAACGCGTGGCGTACATAAACTAGAAAAGCTCCCGACAACGACGCCAAAATTTGGTGATGTTGTCATCTACAACCAAATTAAAAACCAAGCCACACACTAAAGAAAATATAGTTAGCGGTAAGCAAGGGTCGATCCCACAAAAAGCTTTGTAAACAGTAATGCACGCCAATAGAAATAGTAACAAATTGGGGGTTTTGGTGATTTAATGAAAGCAATAATGTGAAAAGAACAAAAATCAACTAAGCAAACTCAATGAAAGAAAGCCTTGGTCTTCGGTAACATCACCATTGGAATTTCAGTTGATCATTGGCACAAAAAGCATTCAGTTAAAAATTCAGATATTCGTTTCGGTAACTAATTTATCTGTCTTTCCTTGTGATTAATTAACCAAAAACATGTATTCTAGTTAATACTTATTGTCTAACAACCTGGACACGATCTCAAATTTAATCAGACAACAGCAGTAAGAACAAGAAAGACAATGAAGTAAGACAGTGCACGTACGATAATGCATTTAATCCAGTCGAATGATTCTCATAAGAATTACGGTTCTAACTTAGTAACAATAATTCTTAATTGCTACTCTAGTCAAATGAACAACACAATTATAGATGCAGTATTTAACCTAGCAGTAGACTATAACAACCAATAAACTAATTGATCACCTTAGTAATTAATTGATACAACCATAAAATTGCAGCAAAGAAATATTCGATACCTGAATAAATCAACAGAAAATATTGAAAACAAGAAACCTCACAACTTTATTCCAATGGTTCAGGATCATCTCCAACCAAAAGAAGGTTTAGTGGCTAAAAGCCATCACAAAAGACCAATGTAAATATTTTGGAAATAAGCACAGCCAAAGAGACGTCCTTTTGATGCTTGAAGAGAATGAATGAATAAAAAACTAAGTATGTTACAATATAAAGACGTAAATAAGAGTTTTGTAATCCTAAAGAGCTATTTTTTCTCTCAGAAACATGTGCCAAATAACCAACTTAAAGACCCTAAGATATCAGTTGAATGAGTCTTTTAGTTCCCTTAAAATTCTGCCTTCAAATATCAAATTCAGATTTCCAGACTCTACGTTCTGCAAGTTAAGTGTGGGCACGTTTATGTACTGGAGTTCATCCGTTCAAGTCATTTCCACATATCTCGCCAATTCACTTTAAAAACTGTTCAAAATCCATCAAAATGTCAAAATTACTGTCTTGACAGCAAAAGATAATAAAATACTTCAGGTAGTGTAAATAAACACATAATCAAATGGAATTAATATTGAAATATATACAAATTAAACAACACATCATCAAGCCACATAAGACAAATAAAAGTTAATTTGGCATCGAAACCAGAATTGTTGTTGAATTTAATTTAAAACAAATTCTCTTTATTAATATATATGGATTAATAAATTGCTTATAATTCTTTATTGTATTAATACAGTTCACAAATAAAGTAAGTCTATGAATGAGCATATAATTACATTACAAATGATTACATCAACTTTTACAATAGAGTTCTTACTATATCTAATCAAATGTGAAATAAGGTACACATAGTATAAGAAAGGAAAATTTAAGACTCTTACTACAGTAGGATGTTTAAAAGTCAAATAATAGAAAAAACGAGTATAATTACAAAGTTAATTTTTTTAGGGATATTTGTTTCAATATTCAAATCAAAATGATGTTTTTACTCGATCAAAGGCCATAACTTTACTTGAGTAAAATTGGAGATATAGGAGAAAATGCATTAAAATTTCTTAAAGTTTTGATAATTGACAAAAACTAAAAATATTTAACCTCGTTCAAGCAAGATTGAAGATTTTGGATGAATTAACTCGACTAAGAGGCTTGTCACTCAAGCAAGAAAACAACATTTTATGTAAGATGAAAGTTCAAGTCTTTGTTAGTCGCGCAACAACATCTAACTCAAGTAAGAATCGAGGTAGTTGTGAGAGACAATTCTACAAGAGTGGTCTACTCAAATAACAAGCATTTTACTAATGTTTTGATTAAAAGTTGGAATATTTTTTCATAACATCAATTATAATTTTTTAGGCCCCTTTTATAAGTTCTTATATATATATATATATATATATATATATTAACTTTAGACTCATTTTGTAAATAAATAGAATTTATTTTTAAAAAATAATTCAATTTTATTTTTTTTTTAAAAATATTTTTCTAAAAGTAATGTTTATAGAACCTACTCTTTAATTTAATATTTTCAAATATAAAAATTTTTAAAAATTTAAAAAAATCAAGGGACTCCACCACAAGTTGAGGCATTAGGCACAGGCTTCGGTGGCCTGTACTTTAAGCTGCCCATAACCTCATGTATACAGAGAGTTGTTTCAATTAATAAAGAGAAATTCAAAACTCTTATTTGAGTTAAATTTTTTTAACTCAACAAGTAATTAAATGCTTACTCGAGCAAAAGATTTTTTCACTCAAGTAAAACTATATATATATATAATTTGAGCGAGAAAGACCAAGCTGCGTCGAATAAAAAAAATATGTAGATCGTACATGAGTAAGGAAGATATTAAGGATTTGTACAAATTGATTTCTCTCCCAAGAAAAGAAAAGGTTGCTCTTTAACAAGAAATGTGTCAGGTACATTGTAGTAAATAATTCGACAAGTGTGCCTACGTGAACAGTAGAAGAATCTCATTTATTTATCTCTGTTAACTCAACAATTATATGGAGAAACCTATATGGTTTTGTAAATAACGATAAATAAAAGATAAATCTATCATAGTAATTGTTGATGTGATATGATACATATAATATCTATCTCTAAAACATATTTCTAACGAATGATAATATAATATTTATCTCTAAACCATATATTTCTAACACAGAGTGCACAATTTTTCTATCTAATATCCCACAATGACTATAAACGAAGGAGAATAATATAAATGCTCAAAATACATCAGAAAACACGTTAGATACTATCAAGCAATAATTAACCCTTAAAATATTGCTCTTTTGTTGTTCATTGAAACTTAAGAGTATCACTACTACTCTCTTTAAAAATCTAAAATTCTTTAAAAATAAAGAATAAATTCAAAAAATGGTGTTCTAATAGGTTTTTTATATTCTAAATATAAAATAAATAATGAATATGACTAGCTACTTCTAAATAGTCAAGTTTCACTTTTTATTCTCTTTATCATTAACGTGATTCAAGTTTTAATATAATTTCAATCTTCTTATTGGCTAATTATATATTTATATATAATTTTTAATCTACTTTACAAATAAAATATTAAAATTTAAAGAGTGCCATTAGAAATAAATTTTATTTTCACTCTTTAAAATTTAAGATGTTATATATATATATATAATGCGATTTAAAATAAAGAGTACCATTAGAGATGTTCTGAGTGTATTTTTCAGCATTCTAGATATTTTGACATTGATTTTTATTTTTTTGGATTGTATAATTGCCTAGGCTCCATTTTCCTTGGCACTCAATTGTACTTCAATCAATAAGATTTGCCTTTCTCACTTATAAAACAAGATTTACTTATAAAAAAACAAACCGACAAAGATGATGACAACAAACTAATGCAATATTTAAAAAGAGAGATAGTAAATTGGATTATTTACATTTACTTTCTAATACCAAAGTTTAATTTTTTTTTTATTCTACAATTCAGTTTTGTATTGTTTAAAAATACAATTCAGATATGATAAACTTAGTTCAACACATCTAACTATACTAATTAGTGATATAACTATGCAGTAACATATACACTTGCTATAACTACTTTTCTAGCAATCAATTTGTATGGATAATTTAATTTGAAGACTATAGTTTCAATACTCTATCTGTTATGTACTATATTACTTTGATTTAAATATTTTATATCTATTAAACTATAGATGAAGAAATTCAATTGTTGATCTTTGTAGTACCTATAAAAAGAAGACACGTAGTTTTCTAGCTAAAATTGTCGTGGCAATGTATCTTTATTTGATTATTGAGTGATCTGATCTACTAATGCTACCTACCTCCCCAACAAAGTAGAGAAAATGTGATGACAATACATAAGAAACCGCTCCTACCAATCTCACTCAAGAAAGGTCTAAAAGAGGGGAAAATACACCTACCTCATTAATAATTGAAAATACAATTAAATCATTCACTGGGCTATTTATAAGTGACCTCCACAAATGTTGGATGTTAAGATATAGAACTATAACTTAGCCTACTTAGGAAAAGAAAAAGAAGAACAAAAGAAAAGAAACATGTCTAGTGGTGGTCAGTCACAAACACAACTTCATGCTGTGATGTTTCCTTTCTTTGCATTTGGTCACGTAACCCCATTTGTGCACCTATCAGACAAGCTTTCCTTCCATGGAGTTCGAATCTCTTTTCTATCAACTCCAGGCATCATTGACCGTATCAAATCTTCTCTTCTTCTCACTTCAAACATCCAAACAATACCTCTAACGATCCCCTCAGTTGAAGGTCTTCCTCAAGGACTTGACAGCACTGCAGAAATGACACCTGACATGGCAGAGCACCTCAAGACTGCACTAGACCTCATGCAGCCACAAATAAAGTCTTTGATCATAGACCTCAAACCCCATTTCGTTTTTCATGATTTTGCCCATAACTGGATCCCAAAACTGGAATCCGAAATTTGGTTCAAATCAGTTTTCTTCTCTAGTTTCCCTGCTATCTCTAATGCCTATCTTATGGTACCTGCAAGAAGTCGTGGTGGTAAGGTTCCAACCATTGAAGATCTCATGAAACCACCAACTGGGTTATCATCACCTTCTGTCATGTCCATGAAAATGTTCCAAGCTCAAGACTTTTCCTACGTGTACAAGAGGTTCGATGGTGCGCCCAGTGTGTATGAAAGGTTTGTTGGATGTGTAGATGAGTGTAGTGCTATGGTCATAAGGACATCCAGAGAAATGGAAGCTCCTTACGTGGACTACATCAAGGCCCAATTTCAAAAACCAGTTTTACTAGCCGGTCCACTTGTGCCGGAAGCTACAGATTCTGAGGTCCTCCATGAAAAATGGGCCAATTGGTTGGCTCAATTTCCTGCCAAATCTGTCGTTTTTTGCTGTTTTGGAAGTGAAAATTTCTTGACAGATGATCAAATCAAAGAACTGGCCTCAGGGTTGGAGCTTACCAACTTACCATTTATACTGGCTCTAAATTTTCCTTCTGTTGTTGACAAACAAGCCCAACTCGACCGGGCTTTGCCACCCGGATTTCTGAAAAGGGTGGACGGAAGAGCAGTAGTCCATGCTGGGTGGGTTCCACAGACTCTAATCTTAGCAAGTGACAGAATTGGATGTTTCATAACTCATATGGGGCTCAGTTCTTTGGTGGAAGGTTTTGTGAGTGACTGTGAGTTGGTGTTGTTGCCAATGAAAGGTGATCAATTTCTCAACTCCAAGCTGGTTTCAGAGGATTGGAAAGCCGGGGTTGAAGTTTTTAGAAGAAATGAAGATGGGTGTTTTACCAAGGAAGATATATATAATGCTGTGAAAACAGTGATGATTGAGGGTGACAAAGAACCTGGTCGGTCCATTAGGAGTAATCGTAAAAAGTGGAGTGAGTTGCTGTTAAATCGTGAACTACATGATAAGTTAATTGCAGACATGGTTGGAGAAATGAAAGCCATTGCCTAAATAAAGGCATTAGCAGGATTCACAGCCACTGCCGGTTTGTCTCTGCCACTGTTGCTTCCATTCCCGCTATTCCCGCAGTTCTAGTCTCCGAGTCAGCCTTCTTCACCCCTCCTCACAGCCATCCTTTTCTCTGCCTTTGCCGTCTGTTGTTGTGTGTGAGCTAATATTTTTCTCTGCCTTTGCCTTCTGTTATTGTTGTGTGAGCTAATATTTTATATCTTGCTGTTTTTTTTAATGTCCTACTATTGATTGAGTTGTTCGTGCTAATTAAAATATACAAACATAGAGAGAATAATGAATAAAGATTGAATAATGAAAAATACACAAAAGAGGAAGTGAAGAGCGTTTGATTCTGTGTCGAGAGATGTAAAATTTTGTGGACGTTCATTAAGGAAGTTCAGGTTCGGATATTTCATTCAAGCAAATTTTTTAGGAACATGAGCAAGGAAGATGTTAAGGATTTGTAAAAATCGATTTCTCACCCAAGAAAAGTGAAGGTTACTCGAGCAAGAAATGTGTCAGGTACATTGTATTAATAATTAAATCGAGGTAAAAGGAATTGAAGAACACACAAAAATTTTACGTAGTTCGTTTACGTCCACAAAAGAAAGATTCCATTCATTAATCTCTATTAACTCAACAATTGCATAGAGAAACCTATAAGTTCAGAGTGCACAATTTTTCTATCTCCCAATGAATATTGTATCCCGCAATGACTGTAACCAAAGGAGAAGAATATAAATGCTCAAAACACATCAGAAAACAAGTTAGATATTTCAATCAATAATTAACCCTTCAAATATTACTCTTTTGTTGTGCATTGAATTACATTATATGTCGCTCTTAATCCTTTTACAATATTTGTTCTCTTTAAGCGTGGTTTCTTTATTCTCTTATTGTTAATCTCTTTATTTTATTTATTGTTTAATTGATTCGTCTAGGTGATTGGTTTAGTATTTGTTTAATTGTAAAAGAATTAATTTCCGAAAAGTTTTTAATGTTTGAAAATCCAATTTATTCAACCTTGCATTGTCGTTAGAGCCAATAGTAATTAAATAATTAATTAATTTTTGTTGATTTTAAGTATATTGGCAAGCAGCTAAAGACCATGATGAACGAATTCATTTTACTATTAGAGAGGCAAACATGGTGATTCGAATGGAGATGCTTGTTGACAATGAGGGAGGCAATAGCAACAACACTGATGTACACTTGCTATACCTACTTTTCTAACAATCAATTTGTATGGCTAATTTTAATTTGAAGACCATATTTTCAATATTATATCTATTATGTGCTATATTACTTTGATTTAACTATTTTATACTCCTTCCTTTTCAAAATAAGTGATTTTTTTTTTGTAAAACTGTTTTTTGTCAAAATAAATGACATTTTACAAAATAAAGAAAATTTTAGACATAATTTTCTAGATATACCCTTATAGTTAATGACTTATGCTATATAATTTATATTTTCAATGAGTTATTAATAAGAATAATAAAGTAAAATAGTATCATATTTAAAATAATTTAATTATTTTTTAATATATGTAAAATAATTTTAGAAAATATTTATTTTGCAAAGGAGGGGGTACTCTTTACTCTCTCCTTTTCTCAAAGAGCATTTTTTAGATAAATTAATTTTTACCAAAATAAATGACATTTTATAAAATTAAGAAGTTTTTTATTATTTTCTTTCATATTTACCCTCCTATTAAATTATTTTAAATAACTACATTCCAACTATATCTACTAGAATAAATAAAGATAATATAGTAAAATATTACTATAATCAATATAGTTTAATTATTTTTTTAATATGTGTGTCAAAACTTTAAAAATACTCTTTAAAAAAAAGGAGGAGTATTAAACTATAGATGAAGAAATTCAGTGGTTGATCTTTGTAGTACCTATAAACAGAAGGCACGTAGTTTTTCTAGCTAAAATTGTGGTGGCAAATGGCAATGTATGTTTATTTGATTTATTGAGTGATCTGAACTGTTAGTGCTACTTACCTCCCTAACAAAGTAGAGAAACCGTGATGACAATAAATAAGAAATTAGTTCTACCTACCTCACCCCAAGCAACACCTTCCTACCTCACTCCATGTGAGTTCTAAAAGAGTGGGAAAACAAATCCGGCCGATTTCAATAATAATTGAAAGGTTTAAAAATATTAAATAGTATAATATTTGTTATTTTTTTAATTATTGTTTGCCTTTTTAAAAAATAATATTTAATAATATTATTTTTGTAATTTTTTATATTTATTACATGAGTTAGTAATTCTGTTAAAAGTAATGACAACTGATAATGTGATTGTCAGTTTTTAAGTGATAGTCATCACGCTGTCAATGTCACATAATTAATTGTTTTTTTTTTCAATAGAAATAATAACTCGTATCACGAATGCAAAAAATTATAAAAATGATGCTATTGAGAATTATTTTCGAAAAATCGAGGTATAAGTAGAAAAATTAGCAAATGCCATATTATTTAAAGTTACTAAATCTAATTGAAAATACAATTAAATCATTCACCTTTTTTGAGCAATGCAATTAAATCATTCACTAGGCTATTTATGACTGACCTCCACAAATGTTGGATGTTAAGATGTATTGTTGTAACTGATTTCAAAAAAAAAAGAAGAAGATGTATTGCTGTAACTTAGGAAAAGAAACAAAAAAAGAATGACAAAAATTATTGGTTGGAATTGGTACATATCCTCGCTCATGCACTATGAGCAAAAAAGCCAAATGTTTTATGCCGGTATAAAATATCACAAAATTCAAGTGTTAATTATCAATTAGCTTGGTGCATTATGCACTAAACCTAGCCAAAAAAATTTCAAAGAACAAAAGAAAAGAAACATGTCTAGTGGTAGTCAGTCACAAGCACAACTTCATGTTGTGATGTTTCCTTTCTTTGCATTTGGTCACGTAACCCCATTTGTGCACCTATCAGACAAGCTTTCCCTCCGTGGAGTTCGGGTTTCCTTTCTATCAACTCCAGGCATCATTGAACGTATCAAATCTTCTCTTCTTCCCACTTCAAACATCCAAACAATACCTCTAACTAGACTTGTTGTCGGTTCAGAACCGGTGATTTCGGTTTCTGGAATGGAGAAACTGGACCGGTTCGGTTTCGATTCCGATTTTAACCAGTTTTGACCGGTTCAACCGTTGGTATAACCACCGATTTCGGTTCGGTTTCCTCTTTTTTTTTTCGAAAATTTTGTTTTTAACCCTATATTTTATCACGTCAATCATTTTTCCGGTTTGTAAATTTTGTTAAATTGAATAATTAACTATAATACTAATAATACATTGTATTCTAATTTTTTTAATAATTTTCAAACAAATTAACTATTCTACTAGTAATTACATCACATAATTTTAAACAAAATAAAAAAAAGGAACTAAAAACTCTTCCTTCCGCTCCCCTCATCTCCTTGGGTGGGAATTGGTTGACTTTGACTCTCTTGAATTCCAATATTTTCAATTTCAAAACTTTCAAAATTTTTATTTCTACTAAAATTTTTCTGATGGGGCAAATATTAATTAAATATAATAAAATAACAAAATAATTAAATTAAACTATAATAAAATAGTTGAAGGAATTTGAAAAAATATAATAACAAAAAATAATTTTGAGAAATATAGAAAACGTAATTACAATAATAAAATATATAAATAATTAATAAAAATAATTTAGAGAAAGAGTGAGAATGTAGAAGAGATTGAGATTGAGAAAGAATGAATGATGTAAAATTGGTAAGAATGAGAGTATTTATAGAGTTGAAAAAAGAAAAAAACATAAAAAAAGAAATAGTTGTTTGAACCGTCGGTTCCACGGTTTTTAGAAAAGTCGAACCGGAACCTGAACATGAGCCTGAACCGTAATCCTCTGATTTTGGTCTACCGGTTTCAGTTCCAATTCGATTTTGAGTTTGACCGGTTTTGATTGATCCGATTTCAGTTAGATTCGCCGATTCTGGTTTGAAAATAACATGTCTACCTCTAACGATCCCCGCAGTTGAAGGTCTTCCTCAAGGACTTGACAGCACTGCAGAAATGACACCTGACATGGCAGAGCACCTCAAGACTGCACTAGACCTCATGCAGCCACAAATAAAGTCTTTGATCATAGATCTCAAACCCCGTTTCGTTTTTTCACGATTTTGCTCATTATTGGATCCCAAAACTGGGATCAGAAATTGGGTTCAAATCAATTTTATTCTCTGTTTTCTCTGCTATCTCTAATGCCTATCTTATGGTACCTGCAAGAAGTCGTGGTGGTAAGGTTCCAAACATTGAAGATCTCATGAAACCACCAACTGGGTTATCTTCACCTTCTGTCATGTCCATGAAAATGTTCCAAGCTCAAGACTTTTCCTACGTGCACAAGAGCCTCGATGGTGCGGCTAGTGTGTGTGAAAGGTTTGTTGGATGTGTAGATGGGTGTAATGCTATGGTCCTGATTCCTCAAGACATCTAGAGAAATGGAAGCCTCTTATGTGGACTACATCAAGGCCCAATTTCAAAAACCAGTTTTATTAGCCGGTCCACTTGTGCAGGAAGCTACAGCTTCTGGGGTCCTCCATGAAAAATGGGCCAATTGGTTGGCTCAATTTCCTGCCAAATCTGTCGTTTTAAGCTGTTTTGGAAGTGAAACTTTCTTGACAGATGATCAAATCAAAGAACTGCCTTAGGGTTGGAGCTTACCAACTTGCCATTTATACTGGCTCTAAATTTTCCTCCTGTTGTTGACAAACAAGCCCAACTCGACCGGGCGTTGCCACCCGGGTTTCTCAAAAGGGTGGACGGACGAGCAGTCGTCCATACTGGGTGGGTCCCATAAACTCTAATCTTAACAATTGACAGAATTGGATGTTTCATAAATCATGTGGGGTTTAGTTCTGTAGTGGAAGGTCTTGTGAGTGACTGTGAGTTGGTGCTGTTGCCACTGAAAGGTGATCAATATCTCAACTCCAAGCTGATTTCAGAGGATTGGAAAGCCCGCGTTGAAGTTATTAGAAGAAATGAAGATGGGTATTTACCAAGGAAGATATATATAAGGCTGTGAAAACAGTGATGATTGAGGGTGACAAAGAGCCTGGTCGGCCCATTAGGAGTAATCGTAAAAGTGGAGTGAGTTTCTGTTAAATCGTGAACTGCATGACAAGTTAATTGCAGACATGGTTGGAGAACTGAAAGCCATTGCCTAAATAAAGGCATTAGCAGGATTCACAGCCACCGCAGGTTTATCTCCGCCACTCTTGCTTCCATCGCCGCAATTCGCAGAAAGTTCTAGTTTCCGATTCAGGCTGCTTCACCCCTCCTTGCGGCCATCCTTTTCCCCTCTGTTATCGTGTGTGAGCTAATATTTTATATCTTACTGGTTTTGTTTAATGTCCTACTGTTGATTGAGTTGTTCGCGTTGAGTTAAAATAATGAATAAAGATTGAATGATGAAAAATGCACAAAAGAGGAAGTGAAGAGCGTTTGATTCTGTGTCGACAGATGTAAATTTTGTGGCTGTTCATTAAGGAAGTTCAGGTTCGGATATTTCATTCAAGCAAATTTTCCAGGAACACGTATTCTGCCGACAAAAAGCCAGCATTTCGCCAATCCAATAGCTAGATCGATCCTATGAATTTGCTAAAAATGGAGCTTTACAAAATCAAATCAAATAAATTACATCTTATCTGTACACCCTCCTTATTTGAAGTCAATCAGAGGTAATGTCTCTGCTGCAAGGGGGAGGACATGGCCAAGAACGGATAGTCCAACATGTTTGGCTGCCGCAATGCGATCGTGCACCCAGATGACTGTGTAACTCCTACTGATTGATGAGGTATTGAACTGCAAACAAGATACGAAAGTCATCTATATCTTCCCAACGATGTGAACTGTTTAATTCATTACCTTAAACAAACACTCTCGATGATTTGAAAAAATACCAGTTAGCAAGATGAGTGTTCTGACAAATTGTAGCTAATGGCTGACAAGATTTCTTTTTTTCTTAGAAGCTAGTATATCGTTCTACTAGAACGATACCTAGTTTACGGAAAAGGCAAACTGACCCGAACGACAGTGACAATGATGATTCAACTGGGGGATTGATCCTACTTTGATCAGGTGACAGTATCGACCAAAAAACTGAAAAGTAAATCAACTATAGCATGTTAGCAGCAGATTGAAAGCAGATCAAGCAAATTTCTATTAAACAATGATTTAAATGAACTGACATTGTGATTTTATTTCCTAAAATTAATTATGAAACAGTCCATGCAATGATAGTAGCGGAATGCCGTAATGTCCATCACTACCAGAATCATTGAAGACTACAAATTTAGCAATAGAAAGTTGCAGGTATCATTTTTCAAGGGAGCAAAACAATAGGGTGAAACAATAGATAGGGTAGATGGCTGGAAGATGATAAAAAAATTACCCGACTGTCTTTGATGACCCTTGAAGTCAGAGCAGAACAGTAAATCCTGCATCATGATATTAAGAACAAAACAGATTAGAATTTGATACACTTAGTTAAACAACATATTAGCATTGCTATGCGGCTGTGCCAGCTAAAAAATACAAATAAATCATACAGCAATCTTACAAACTCACCTCTCCCATACCTTGAGAAACATATATATCTGCCAAAAACAAGGACAACTATATTAGTTTTTCTTCTTTCACTCAAGAAGAACTCAAAGAAGAATTACGACCTTGAATGCAGTAGAGCACTGACAAGCAGTAGTAGATAGAGACTACCATAATATGAACATGATAACAAGCATAATTTTAAGTAACTGGCTGAGACACATTGAACTTGCAATAGTTTCTCCTTTCTAAACATGAAAGCTTCCAAACCTAACTTTACAGGCATAACAAAGAGCATGTTTGACGGTCCCACAAAAAAAAAAAAGAACATGGTTCACAAACCTAACAAATAATAAACTAAGGGCCGAGAGTGAGAGGTCAGGAAAGAGGATGTTTCTTTTTATTTATTTATTTTATTGACTCCTTCAATTGGATTTTAAGTAACAAACAAAATAAGGTTTAAATCCTTAAAAGAAAAAACAAAGAGGAGCACAATATAATTTACCCAAGTTAGAAACACTAGGCTTCACTGCTAGTGTCAATCCAAGAAAACAGTCATCTTGTTGAGAACCAAAATCCCACAGACTTAACTCGAGATTTGGCTTCGCTCCAGCTGAATAAAGATCACAAGCAACACAAAACTCCATAAGAAAAACAGCATACTGAAACATTCAAACTCCATAAGAAAAACAGCATACTGAAACATTCACGTCTAGACTCCACAAAAAGGATGTGAAAGAAACAAAAAGATAACTCACCAATATTGTTTAGCTTCAGCTCTAGTGGATCTCGGAGTGGATAAGGAATCCACTTGCTCACCTGTTCAGGACATGTTAGAAATTTGATCTAAAGTGGTAACATAATACATATGAACCAAACTTAAAAACACATTACCTGGAAAAAAGGATGCTGCAGCGCTTGTTCAGCTGTTGGCCTTTTTAGTGGGTCCCAAGAACATAGCTTCTGTGGATAGATCAAAGAAACATTGAAGAAATTAAACAACAGAACATGATTATAAAAATATCAACCGATTAAAATTTAGAAAATTAAAATTGAGATTCTTAATATAAGCACAAACCATGATTAAATCAAGAGCGTCTGAGCTGGCATTGGATATAATATCAGAAAAGTTCGCAGGTAGAATCTGGCCAAGAAG
>CAODLS010672296.1:0-10486 GCA_948243855.1 Flueggea neowawraea | reverse complement strand
CATATAGTAGTGTGGACTCTACCACATGTCTGCTCAATAAACGCGTATATCTGGCCTAGATACACGGTCACCCCAATCCCTGGTAACTAGGGCCATAAACATACAATGGTATACCAATGATTACATACTCCGTAGTAGGGTGATAACATACAATAGTATACCAAAGACTACATACTCCGTAGTAGGGTGATAACATACAATGGTATACCAAAGACTACATACTCCGTAGTAGGGTGATAACATACAATGGTATACTAAAGACTACATACTCTATAGTAGGGTGTCCCCATATCAGTCCGATACAGTCATAGTATTCCACATACAATCATGCAATATCTTTTCTTTTATTTCATCATTTACAAAATACTCTTGTATATATATACCCATATATACCTTAGATTTGTCATATCAAAACATTGGTTATTAATAATCGCATACCCAGATTATTAATTAACCCAATACTTATTAGTCCATATTTCATGTCAAGCCCGACATATCAAAAATAGCATACTTAATTTTTGAAGACACAATTTATGTGTATGAAGCTACTATTTTACTCACCTGGTATCCAAAACCATGGATCCAGTCAAATATTGATCATGGGTGGTTGTTCCTGCTGGCAAGCACACTGAACTGTACATATACAGATATAACAAATATCAATATGTGGTACTGTGGCGGTACCGATGCATGTATGCGAGTGCAAATGCTGACTAACTCTTGATAACATCGAGATCTTATGCCAAAATACCCAAACTCCAATTTCGATCTATACCCGATCGATCAAACACTCATATTGGCTGCCATCAGCCTCTCAAGCAAGGATCTAGCCTCAGATCCTACAAACAATCTCAAAATCATCAAGAATCCAAATCCCTAAATTCAAATTTCTTGACCCACTCGACACAAATCATCAAATCTTGACACCTAATGTCAGATCTATGTATTTTCAACATCTATCTATCATAATACATCAGATACAACTCTAGATCTGATGAGAAATCTACCAAAATTCGGAACCCTAGCTCGGATCAACCCATTTCGTTCAAACACGGAATCCTTGAAAACCGAAGCTAGAATCCCGTGGTTACAACCTTAACTAAGATTAATCTACCCATATTTAACTTCCTTTACAACAGAAAATGAAGATCTGAACAAAACTCCAAAATCCGTTCAAAACCCTAGATGAACAAAGGTGTGATGACGAAAAGAAGAGATCAAAGAATAATTCTTACCTTCAGAATCGCAATTGAAGTGTTGAGGAGTGATTGCAAGTGCAGTGGAGTAGTTGAGAGAGTAATTTCGGTGGTTGAGATGAGTTATGACAGAAGAGCCGTAGGTGGGTGTATTTATAGACCAACGGAACTGAAACGTGATATTTCATTTAATGCATGCGAAAAAGGCCCACCTACGTATATTGAACCTTTTTCTACACACATTTACCGAGTACTACATGCATAGACAAAGCTCCTGTGTGCGTAGACGGCAGATCTGGAGACATTTCCCTCACGGATCAACGATCAACGTGCACACCACCTAGTGCTATGCACGTAGATCACCATGCTCACCACGGTTCCAGGTCCAAATCATGTCCAATGTGCGCGGACGTCTCCAACACATACATACGTGCTCATACACATTCACGGTCTGGATCAGACATCCATCCACGCACGTAGTACAATCACCTACGCACGTAGACGACCCCCTGACCTCAATCTATGAGCGTAGGACGCTCCTCAACGTACACAGATGACATACTATGTGCTTTGCACACACAAACCACCTCCAAACATTCTCGATCGGGTTTTAACACCTCGAAACCCAGAATTTCCCTATAGTCTTGACAGAATACCATCAAATTCCGGTCAAAACGAACGGGATATTACAGCATGATTGGTCTAGCTTTGCTTTGGACTCCAGGTGAGTGCGGTGGCAACTTTAGACACTTAGGTTGTGTCTTTTGAAATCTTATAGTTTTTGCTATGTTGGGTATTTACCTATAAAATGACTAATAAATGGATTGGTTAATTTAAAACTAATTATATGATAATTGGTTTTTAGTATTTTCCTAAACTATTATATGTAACAGTTTTTTGGTTTTATAATTTGATATATCTGCCTATCTGTATGGATTTTATATCTATGGGATGCTTATGCTACTGGGTTAAAAGTAGCTTTTGGTACTTGTTACTTGGGTAGTATAGTAGCAGTGTGTTTGACCAGACACATGTATTTCAATGACATAGTCACTTCAGTATCTGTTATACAGATTTTGTTACTTAGTGGCACAACTGCTTCAGTTTATAGTCCCATTATCAAATTTGATGTACATATGATATATGTATTATTATTTGGAATTACATCTATTATATGTACATTAAGTCTGATAATGAGACTATAAATTGAAGCGGCTTGATGGACATTTTCGTTCGCACTTAGGCTCATTTGAAACTTTTGTTGAGTTAGATTTATCATTTGCATCCCTAGTCCACCGCTTTAAAATATAATGAGAAGGGATGTGAAACACACGTGAATGGTGAAGCACATATAATGCATGCCAACATAAGAAACCATTATACTCAAACGATCAACATATGCAAAAAATTCTTGCCTTTGCTACTTCCCATTCAACAATGAAGTCTTCATGCTTTTCAAAGTCTTGAACTTTGAAAATTGTAATCAATCCATCTTCATGTTTCCTTATATGGCAATAGGATACCCTTAAAGCTTCCACCTGGAATTTTTTGAAAATTTCATGTGTGCATATAAAAGACATCTGCTTCTTAAACAAATATGGAGATTTCAAAACTGGCTCTTTATGCCAATTATGAAAATGAACTTGAGCCTTAGCCTCATTTCTATCTTGTAGTGCCTCCATATACTTTTCAACAAATTCCTTTAATGTAGTTTTCTTGTTCACATACTTATCAAAAAATGAGTTGATACTTTCAGATCTTTGAGTAGTTGACATGCCTAAAAATGAATAAGAACATTATTTAAAATAGTCATAAAAAAATCTGTGTAACAAATTTGCAAAAAAGAAACAGTAAGAGTCATAAACCTGCAAAAAAGGTATCCCTAATATAAGTAGGCACCCAATGTTGACGATCTTAAAATAATGATTGCAACCATTCATTTTCATGCAAGTCAAAAGTTTCAATCATATTCAACCATTTCTCCTCAAATTGTTCTTGAGTCCAGGACTTGTAAATGTGCTGATTAAATGTATACATGAAATCCTTGTGTTCTTTTGTGATATGACTAAATTTTTCGTGAACTTTTATTGAAATATGCCATAAGTAGTAACGATGTCTTGCCTTAGGGAAAACGGTTTCAATGACGCTTTGTCTTGATCAGTTATAATTGCATCTGGCGCTCTACCCCCTATTACTCGAAGCCCTGTCCGCATCAACCAAGTAAATACCGGTATAGTCTCATCCGCAAGTAAGGCACACCCAAGCAATATAGACTGTGAATGATTATTAACTCCAATAAAGGGAGCAAAAGGCATTTTTTACTTATTTGTAATATAGAAGGTATCAAAAGAAATAACATCCCCAAACAATTGATACTCACTCCGTTCTTTACCATGGATCGAAAAATCCATTTTTTAGTCGATGATCATCGTCAAAATCCACTGTATAAAAAAAGTCAGGATCATCTTCTTTCATTTGCATGAAATACTCAATCATGGCATTGACATCACCTGACTCTTTCTAAGCGTCTTTGTTTATCTAAGTGATTTCTAATATCTTTTTCTTGAAAACCAACGCTTTCATATCCACCATGTTGTTTAGCCATAGCAGCAAAAGTTTTGCTTGTCTTAATCCCTACAGCCTTCAAATTGCTAATGTCACTTTGTTGAGACAATGAGATGCTTCGATGACAAGGAAAATAATGAGAATGATTAGGGAATAAATCATGATTATGCTCCTTAACAAAATCATAAACTACCCATTTTCCATCCTGCTTCCTCTTCACATTTAATTTTGCCTCACAATCTATTTTCAAAAGAGGCCTAGGATTATTAGTCGTTGATTCTTTCTTCTTTCCATGCCTTGTACAAACATATTTAATATCAATGAATTCTTTAGTAAATTTTGATCAATGAGAATTTTTTGTTGAAATTCCAAAACCCAAATGCTTAGCATAACTCTTATAGAATGAATAAGCTTCAATGTGTGAATTAAATTCTAACCCGACATATGGATTTGTAGCGTCAAATTCTTTACTAGGAGAAATTCCATCTTCTTGACCAAATATTGCCCATCTCATCATCAATGTCCTCTTCATAGACACTTCATAGATATTTTCATTCAAATCAAAATCCATCATCAGCTGTTAAAAAAAGTACAAAACCATACAAATTAGAAACTAATTTAAATTATACATCTGTTTAAGTTATTATTCATTTTTCTTCAAGTATTCACATTGTTATTAATTGATCCTTAAACCCTAAATATTAAACAGCAATATTGGCATGACCAAACCTATGAACAATGTTGTTTATGAATGTTATGAACAAAACATAAACTAACAATGGTATCAATGGTGCTGAAGGTAACTGCTGCAGACCACAAGAAAGCACACAAACGACAATCACAGACCCAAATGACATTGTACAACACCAAGAAATAGTTATGAACGACAGCAACAAAGGGCAGGCGACAGCTTCAGTTTAGAAAAGCTTTCAGTTGTTATTTTCGATAGACATTGAATATTCTGATGAGTTCTTAGTTATTTTAGTTGTGTTAGACTTCTATCAGTTAGTTTTCTCTGCTCATGTTTAAGAACTACATCAATCAATAAATGTTTCTGGCTTTTGATGCTCAATACCTTTCCTAACAAATGGAAAGCGAATAACGTGTAAAATCAAGTAAGATTATGCTTAACATGAATCTTTACCATTCAAACCAAAAATCGGTCTCCAAATAAAATGACAGACCTCACTAGACAAACGCAGACCCACTTCACATTCCAATAATAAGAGTGATTCAATAAACAAAGAGCATGAACAGAACTTGAAAAAAAAAAAACTTACAGGTTTGCTGACAACAAGATTTGAACACGTCGAGAGAGGAGAAGACGAGAGGCGGCAACCTGGGTAGGAGACGAGTCATGAGAGGAGAAGACAGGTTGAGAGAGACAGGCGTCAAGAGAGGAGACGATGTGTTGAGAGAGACAGGCATCCAAAATGGTTGGTTAATTGGAAAGACGTTGAACCTCTTATTTTCTTTCCACTTTTTTTAATATATTCCTAGTAAAAGATATAATTGTTTGTGAGTCATGGTTGGTTAATTGGAAAGAGAAAGAACTTGTTGAATGAGATAGAGAACGTGAAAAAGTGGTGAATTGAGAGAGAGAAAAAAAATTTTAATGCCTAATGAATGAGAGAGTCTCCCAAGAGAGTGTCCCAGAAGAGTATGTTAGCATTCCTCAAATTCTTAATTAAGGCGCGTTTGGCTGTGCGAATGCTCTACTCGAACAACTCTATTTGTTGTTTAACTCAAAATCCCAAATCATCTTCATGTTTATAAAGTATCACATTGATGGGTTATTTGCCACATAATTTAAAGTCCAGTCACTACTCATACAATTTTATGAATTTTAGGGCTAATTGAGAAATTTTCATCAAGAACTCGTGTTAAACTGAAATCCTATATCTTAGAGATTGGATACTGTTCCCAATAAGCCCATTTCTAATTCAATTAAGAGCAAGTCTAAGTGATAATTACGTCATACACTACAATTTTTTTTCAAAATTTGCTTTGCATGAATTGTGTATGTTTGTTACAAATACATTTTATAATATTTCGTCTGTACGGTTGTAATTTTCAAATTCACGGATATAATTTTTCAATTCACGGACTTTTGTTTATATGTATTTATATTTGTTTATATGTGTTTATATTCGATCAATCCATAAACATAAAACAATATATAAATAACATATAAACAAATATATAAGTAAGATGTGCTCTCTAAACATATAAACAAATATAAATTTCTTAAAGATGTAATTTTCAAAAATTGGTTTGGAAGCGCATGTAATTTTGAAAAATTTGCCAAAATATTGAAAGATGGTATGTTGAATTCACAATTTATGTATATCAGTTATGTGAATATGTAACTCGGCCCAAGTCTAAATAAGGATAAGTCTATAAAAGAGAGTCTATATTCTAGAAACATTGACTTTTTATGGGAAGCAACACATGCATACGTATATTGAAGGGTTAAGATTGATGATCAGAAAAGATCCTAGAGAAAATCAGGAATCTCTTATTCAAATCTCAAATACACTAGAACCTCCTCTCTCCTGAGATAATCTTTCGGACGAGTCCCAAACTTTGACCTTCTTTGTTTTATAGGATTCAGAGAACGAGTTTATTTCGTGATTTCTTTTTACCACAAATTAACATTCAACATATTTGGTAATAACACTTTTGCTAGAGGATAATTAACTAATGATACACGTAAGGTTTAACCATTATGCATGGCTGCACATCTTTCACTATAGCAACCATTACAAGGACTTTGATCAAATTAAATGGCCATTTTGGCCACTGCAGCAAGTGCATGGCTTTCTAGCCTTTGTTATACCCTTGATAAAAAGAAGGAAAAAGGAAGCCCTTGGAGCAGTACTTTTTGAAGCTAAAATACAAAAGAAGAGCAAAAAGAAATTAAAAAAAAGTTGATTAATTATTACAAACCATGCTGCTTAGCAAGTTAATGAAATCCAGCAGCCAGGGCGCTAGAAGCTTTAGCCGCAGGGAGATCCTGAGGTGGAGTTGGGAGCATTGTGAGCGCAAATATTCCACTTACTGCAGCTGCTAGGGCTCCCACCACGAAAGCTGGTAAATTGCCTCCTCCAAATAATGCATCCCATGGTCCACTTGCCACAGACACCACCATCTGTATAACACATCAAATCATTTTCAACCAAATATAAGCACATGCTTTTATCAAACCAATTCATTAATCCATAGCCCTTTTTTTATTTTCGGAGTTTATTTTATTTTCCTTATGATAAAGTATGTTTGATATACTAATATATTGAATATTTAACCGTCTTTTAACATTTTTCAATTTAAAAAAAAATATCATTCTTTCAATCTATCTGTAATCAATTAAATCTACGATTCACTACCTTAATTACAAGAAAACAAAAACTGATATGACAAACTTAATTATTAAAAAGGAGACCCGTGACTCAAGAAATGAGATTATAATGCAAAATACTGATACGACAAGCTGTGAGGATTTCTCTTTTTGTCATATTATGTGAAATTATAATGTGTTCTTGATGTATTGTGGTGCATAAACTATATTAAAAATGAATCCCAGAAAGAACAAAGAAACAAACTTTATGGCTATAGTGGTATATGTTCGGAAAAGTGTAAGCAACTTCTTTGAATTATTTTCAGAAGCCCGAACTTTATCCCATAACTAGATATATTCCTTCCTAAAATACAAGGCTAGCTTTGCTTCGCCTTGGCATGTGCTTTTTAGTGAATAAAGTGTATAATTCGACTTCTTTCAATAATTTGCTAAAGCATGGCACCACGTAGCCCATGTTAGCTTGTTCGTATTTTCTTGTCAAACAAAAAGATAATGTTCTTGTTGATCATTACGTATGGTAATGTAATAAGTGAATTTCCAGACTAGAAGGCTCTAAAGCTGCTGTACAAATGTTTCTTTACACTTACACTTGACAAGCTAAAAGGGATCTTATAAAGGAGATATCATATTTTAAAAGTTTTGTTTTAATATAATTATGGCGGGCGATTAAATTAAGCTATAAAATCATTGCTCTAGTAAATTTTTATCTCTATACCTTTTTTCCTATAAGTCGATTTTATTAAATTTTTTTCATTTAAAACACGAAAAATTGTTTTAGGAAAAATCTTATGCACAAGTTCAAAATATAGAGTTAGGTTTAGTTGAGAAAACAATTTTCTATTTTCTATTTTGTTTTTTGTTTTCTAAAATAACATAAAAAACAATAAAAAATATTAGTGATGAACAATTTTTTATTTTTCCATTTTTATTTTCTAATTTTCTTGAAAGAAAAGGAAAATCTCTACAACTACACAAGCCCTAGGATTCTTTTATATGTATCTTATTTAAAAGATTGAAATAATATTGTTTCTATAAGAGAAAACATGATAGTGTAAGTGTTAAACATACCTGTGGTATAACTATTGAAAGATTTAGGACACCCAAAGAAAGACCTGAACAAAATAAATTCAAAGAAAGAATATGTTATAGAAATGCATGAGTTAAAAATTCATAGAATTAGATGTACCAACAAAAACAGAAAGTGAGATTTTAGTTACCTTGACCAGCACCAGAATTACTAGAGAATATTGATGCCAAAGCAAAAGGAATGCTATAAGTTATCTGCAAAGCCAATATTTGTTTAAATGAGATCGGTATTTTTATAAATTTTGAAATTTAAAATTCAATTTTTATATAATAAAAGTTATAATATCAATTAATTATATAAAATTAAATTAAAATTTTAATTTCTCACCAAACTAATATCTCTATAAATTAATATAACAAAATCATGTTTTATTTTATGGTATAGATATTTTATTGCATTATATTATTTAATTTGAGGGGGGATATGCCTAGTCCAGCCAAAACAGATAAGGAGAGAAGCAAAAGCACTGCATTAAATGAGCACAAAGAGAGAATCAATGCATGACGAAGAAGAATAAAGGCCGTCTGTATTTACTGTGGCGCCATGCAAACGCACCAACAAAATCTTATTCTATACTATAATCCTACGCCTCACATATTTATTTCATCTTTTTATTAATTACTCCATCCGTTTTATAATAATAAATACTAACCATTTTTCATAAAAATTAATAAACAATTATTTTAATAATTAAAATCATTTAATTTCATTTTTTTATTTATGTTATTTAAATAAATATATTTATAATTAATAAATTAATTAAAAAAAGAGGTTAAGTATGAATAATATTGTAATTTTACTAATAATAAATGTAATTAAAAAAAATTGTATCTATATTTTAAGACACTTAAATTGAAAGTGTGTATTATTATAAAACGGAGAGACTATATTGTCTCCTCTTGTTAAAAAATTCTAATAAATAAATAAAATCATAAAAATATATAGATAAAGTGTTTCATCTAAGTACAACTATTTTTTAGCAGGTAAAAAAAAGCATTAACTTTATATATATATATATAAGTTAAGCATTAACTTTATGCGTTTGCTTGCATCAAGACTAAAAATAGTGAAATCCCATTTCTCCTTTCAAGATGACAAAGATTTATGGTGCTATTTAATTATGTTGAGCTATCAATTTATAACTATACATAAAAATAAAAAAAAGATATTATATTTTATTTATATAATTAAAAAAATTATTCATTTATGTGGATATTTAAATACATGTCTCATAAAAAAAATATATTCTAAATATAAAATCGCAATTAATATGTAATAAATACGTGACTTAATGAAGAATTGAAAGAAAAGAAATTGAAAAAGACTGAGGAAGTAACTTACAGCCTGAGGAATGCCCATAACTGAGAAAAGAACCAACGCGCCGGCCTTGATCCCCGCCGGAGGTGGCAATCCCGCCGCGGCACCGCCACCTTCGTGTCGGTTCTTCTCCGCCAATTTCGTAATCAAAATCGTCAAAGCCAAACACGCAGCAAGCAAAAAATTCACAATCCCCCACAACCTCTTCACGCTCCTAACTCCAGGCGCCAACGCCACCACAACAAGCGAAGTGCAACCCAACACCACCGAGTTCAACATCAACCCCAACGCGCCAGCACGCACTCCGCGGTCGTACAGTTTCAGTGCCCGGTCATCGCCGTCGGAGTCGCCACCGTACACCTCCCGCCCCATCCAGTCGGTGTCGAACAGCAAGAATGGGAACCACGCAATCCAGTTGAGACAGGTCACCAGAAGCAAAATCCACATCGGCTTCTTCAGGTTCTTCAGCGCCGCCACTATTTCTCCAAAAAACGGCATTTTCACCTTCTCCGGCTTTCCGAACTCTTCCTCTCCGTCGTCGTTTTGGGTTTCTTCAACGTGATTTTCCGGCGACCAGCGCTTTTCTTGAACATAATTGAGCGCGAGGATGGTAAGGGTTAAGAGCAAGAAGATAGAAATGAAAAAGCAAGACTTCAAGTTCGCGCAATAGACATCACAAGCTTTGGTGCGTGTGAACGGAAACATTCTGTACAAGTGAGTGTAGGATCCAGCAGCGAAACCGAGAATATTCCCAATCGCCATGAAAAAGGAGAAAAGTAAATTTGCTGTTCTCATCTTTTTCTGGCTGTTACCGGAAAGATCAGCGAGCAAAGCCCGGCACGGACCCTGCAACATGTTGTTAGCCACGTCGAGAATCCAGAACCCGACCACGAAGACGATAATGGCGCGTGATTTGGGTTTTTTGTTTAGAGCATCACCGGAGTGGTGGCCGATATCGGCGGC
>CAODLS010672254.1:0-18489 GCA_948243855.1 Flueggea neowawraea | reverse complement strand
TATATCTTAATTGGCATTAACAAGACCTGATGCAACCTTATACGATCATTTGCCTCTCGATATCCTGATTAGCATAAGGCATTGACCTAGTCATCCTTATTTATTTCTTAATCATTTTCTTGACTATCTGGTAAGATTGATTATGTCAAATAAATGATGTCTCTTAGCATTTCATTTGGGCTTGGTCACGCACTACTCAATCTCTACCAATCAAGTGGTCGGTGATATCTTCTATCTTTACAAGAGGGGCAATCCCATCACTTCACTCATGTTTCTTTACGAGACTCTCTGCATACTCAATCATACCCATACTTCTCAACCAGTTACGGCCATGTTAGGCATATGTCAAAGTATACGACAAGTCACCAAAAACCCCCATAGTGATTTTAGGTCTGAGGATTCCAATATAAGCATTGCCTAAGAATGACTTGCCATAATTCAGTATTCTCATTAGCGAATCGAATCCAGATACCTTGATCCAAACTTTGTATCTATGAACTCTGATAGATATTCCCTATCCATGACCCATAGAACATGATCATCGCATAGAGCTTCATACTAGTCTTAGTTTATTTCGACTCTCGTGGTTATAATCGACTAGGGATGTTAATAATGAAATTATTTATCACTTCCAGGTTCTACTATCAAAGTCCTCAACCTTGATAACTCAAGTGTCGAATATTCATTCATTGACATTTTATCAACCATATATGCACAGAAAATAAATGAATGATAAAACTAATGCCTTATATTTTTATTTCCAAAATAAAAGGTACATATACAATGAATTGGGGTTAGGGCTTACACTAACAAAGACCTCCAAGAAATTCTATGGTATTTATGAGATGTTAGCTACCAATTCTCAAGAAAAAGCAGTTAGTAGTAGAAGAGCCGGTAATCTTGAGGTAAGCTCTTATCTTCACCCGATTTAGTTTCCATGGTTGATGATCTTGCAAGGAATATGAATTTGTTGTTGAATGTTAAACCCTTGGTTAAAGAGCAATGCTTGTTTTGTAGAGTGATGGGGCATAGTGAGATGACTTATGGGATGGCCCAATGTGTGGGAGTGGGTATGGTGGAAGTGAATTATATGGGACGATATGTTAGACCCCAACCTAGGAATAATCTTTATTCTAACAGTTAGAACTCGGGTAAGCGTAAGCACCTAAACTTTGCTTGGAAAGATCCAAACACTTCAAACCAACCTAGACTCATTAGACCACGGGGTTTCCAGCCTAGGCCACTCTATCGAAAAAACAACCCCATCCACCACCCCCAACAACCAAACCAAGACAAAAAGGCACCATTGGAAGATTTATTGATGCAATGTATGTCCGAGATGGAAGCTAAGGTGGACTAATTAGCTCAAACCCAACAAGCTACCATCCAAAATCAACAAGCCACTATACAAAGCCTTGAAAGGCAAGTGGGACAACTAGCTAAAACCTTGTTGGAAAGAGATGAAGGGAAATTGCCTAGTACATCGGAATTCAATCCTAAACAAGCTATGGCCACCATTTTTAAAAGCCAAAAAACACTTGATGTGCCTAAGGTTATTGTCACAACCCAAAGTCAGGCGAACCTGCGTACAATAAGACCCAATCTTGGGGCCCGAACCATCTTGCACAAGCCTCGGATAACTAGAAGTACTACCCCAAAAATCATTTATAAACATGCGAATATAATATGAATACAGAGGTAGATATAATTGATCGGAAAACTATATAATCATAATATCAAATCCATAATATATATATACATACACAAATCATAAGTGAGTAAAATCAATGCCTAAAAATATCAAAATACAACCCAGTAACCCACTACCATTCGGTGCGGAGCCCTATCAAAATAAAGGAGCCCGAGCTAAAGGGCATCAACGATGCCTCACTGAGTATCTGAATACCAGATAGTTGCTGAGTTAAATAGCCCCTGAAACATATTAAGGGAGGGGTTGAAAAATCTTAGTGAGGGTCGACACTTCAGATCGTCTCATGCGTGCATCAGACAGACTGGTTTGAAAACATCACGCAAATACCACACGTGATATACTAGATACATATATATACACTCTAAGTATATCATAGCTTTGAAACTCATTTTTGAAAGTGTTCGTACCCTTAGCAAACAATATACAACAAGCGTAAAATTCAATCTTATATATATATATATATATATATGTCTAAATACTGAATATCTGATAGGGACAAAACTGACTGATGTGGACTGAGCCACCTGATATGAAACTGATGTGGCAATGCCACCTGATATCCAACTGATTTGGCAAAGCCACCTGATATCCAGCTGATCTCATGTGCTTGCGCTACACACACGGGTCACTACCTACCCTGGTAACTGAGCCTTAACTGACAAATGGTATATCGTAGGCTATGCCTCTCCGTAGCTGAGTGTCCCAAATTAATAGATTATATATATAACTTATATTTATAGCAAGCACGTGCAACTGATAACTAATACGGATACCGATAAAGGACATATACTAATGTCCATGCTGATAACTGAATTTCCTTATTACACATAATCTAATTTCTTATAATTTCCACTTATTAATTAGTATGGTTACACATATGATCTGAGCACAGGAAAACATATAAGTTCTGAAAGACACAGCCTATGTATTTGAAGCTGCTACCACACTCACCTAGTGGCCAAGCTGAACTCTAATCAAGCACCATTGGTACCTGGCTAGTTGATAGGCACAAGAAGCTAAAACAATAAATCACATCATACTAATCAGAATAAAGTACTGGTATTGTGGCTTTACCAAATGTATGCATGCAATGCAAATGCCATCATAGCCTCGATGACACCAAAAAACTAGAAATGCACCAACTCTCAAACCCATCAATACCCAACTGACTGATCACCCACACAAACTGTAATCGACCTCTTAAACATGAATCTAACATCTATAATGACCAATAAGATCAGATTCATCAAGATTCGTCACCCTCAAATTCAGATTCTTGGACCATATGAAGAAAGATCTGTTCAATCATCCAGCCCAACTCAAAACAAAGCAACTCTAACTCAGATCTAACTTAATACAACAGAAACAACTTCAAATTCAATCAAAAATTCACCAAAATTCGAATCCCTAGCTTGGAGTAAACCCATTTCGCTCAAACATGAAATCTCCCAAAACTGAAATTAAAATCTTGTTCTTTCAACCTTAAACATCCTTAAACTAATAATGTTTAAATCCCTTAACCCCAAAAAGAGCAGATCTGAACCCAACACTCATTTTTAAAAAACCCTAAATGAGTGAATGCAAGATAGAAAATGACGAAGAGAATAGATTATCAGATGTTTCTTACCTCAAGAAAGTGAAAGGACGAATGGAAGAGCAATGGGAGAGGAAGAGAGCTGATCTTCGGAGTAATTTCAGTGGTTGAAAGAAGTAAATTCTGAGAATGTGTTAGCTGGGGGTATTTACAAGCCCTGGACCCGAAATGCTACTTGGCATGCAAAAATGGCCTACAAAAGCAGTCCTACGTTCATTGTGCCTGCTTCTACGAATGTTGATCAAGGTCTACGTGCATAGACAAGGCTCCAACGTACGTAGATTAAAGATCTGATGACCTTTTACTTCTAGATCCGAAATCAACATGCACACCACCTAAATTATGCACGTAGATGGCTTCCCTTACTCATGGCTTACATCCAGAAAATTCCCAACGCACGCAGAACCTCCTCCAATGCACGCAGTTTCCCCCATTTGCTCACGGTTTAGGTCCCAAATGGCGAACAATGTGCGTAGCACTCTCCACGCATGTAGATGTGCTTAGGAACGCCCACAACCCATCATCATACATCGGTCTACGCATGTAGAGCCATCCTCAACGCACGTAGAGGACCTTTAGCATGTTTTACACATGCAATATCACCGTTAAAATGTTCCTGCTCAAGATTAACATCTCAAAACCTCAAATTACTTCAAAGTCCAAATGAAATACCATCGAATTTCAGTTAGAACATATGAGATATTATTGTTACAGAGAATCCAACAAAAGAGATGGTTAATGACACTTCAAAGGACTAATATTCCAAGGGCAAAGACAAGAATGTGACGAATGAGCTCCCTTCCAACCAAAGAGAGGAAGTGAAACTATGTGTCATGTGTTCCCTTTTCTCAAAGGTTGAAGGATCACACAAAGCAAAAGAATTTCATGAAGTACCTTGATATGTTTAAGAAGATTGAAATGAACATACCTTTTATAGAAGCAATTCCTCACATGCCCACTATGCAAAAATTTTTAAAGAAATTGTTTATATCAAGAAGAAATTGGAAGAGTATGCAACCATTGCTTTGAGTAAGGAGTATAGTATGGTCATACAAAATAGGCTTCCTCTACAGCTTAAAGATCCCAGGAGCTTCACTATACCATGCACAATTAGGTCTTATGGAATAGAGAGGTCTTTGTGTGACTTGAGGGCTTCCATCAAGCTCATGCCCCTTTCAATCTTCCACAATCTCGACATTTGGAGGAGAAATCAAGCCATCCACCAACTCACTTCAACTTGCGAATCATTCCATTCGATATCTTTTGGGTGTGATTGAAGATGTGTTGATAAAACTAGGTAAATTTTATTTTTCTGTTGATTTTCTTGTTTTGGAAATGGTAGAGGGCTCTGAGATACCTATTATTTTTGGAAGACCATTCTTAGCCACCGAAGGGGCCCTCATTGATGTTAAAAAAGGTAAATTAACTCTAATGGTTGGGAATGAAACTCAGGAATTTAATGTATTCGAAGCTTTGAAATGCATGTCCTTAGATAAGACTTGTTATAAAATTGACCTTATTGAACCTTTAGTAAGGGATGTTCTTAATATACAAAGGGATGACCCTTATGAGGCTTGCATTACTTTGAGTTTGACTAAGCAAGTAGAGGACCCAATTTCCACGAGAGAGCTATGAGGTTAGAGGATGAGGGGTATCTTTTGAGACCTAGATTTAAAGATTTAGGATAAGGGAAGCCTAGACATCAACCTTTTAGTGAAACACCTCCTCAAGTAGAGCAAAAACCCTTACCATCTCACCTTAGGTATGCCTATTTAGGGGAGTCTTTTACATTTCTTGTTATTGTTACTTCTTGTTTGACTGATGCACAATAGGACAAACTATTAAGGGTGCTCCATGAGCACTAAGCTGCCATTGCTTGGAGCATTTCAGATATAAAGGGCATAAGCCCCTCCATTTGTATGCACTGAATATTGATGGAGGAGGTGCACAAGCCTTCCATTGAGCATCAAAGGAGACTTAACCCCAATATGAAGGAAGTGGTAAGAGCAGAGGTACTAAAGCTTTTGGATGTAGGCATTATCTATAGTATCTCTGATAGTAATTAGGTTAGTCCGGTCCAACTTGTTCCTAAGAAAGGTAGGATGACTGTAGTGGAAAATTCAAACAATGAGTCGATCGCTACTAGACTTGTGACCGGTTGGCAGATGTCCATTGATTACAAAAAATTCAATGCCACCACTAGAAAAGATTATTTTCCTTTGTCCTTCATTGATCAAATGCATGAGAGGCTAGCTGATCATGATTTTTATCATCTAGGTCTCCCACGACCTCTACTATGTGGACGATCCATATCTACAACAACAAATCACGTATGCAATATCAATATGCAAGTGGTTGCCACAGTACCGAGCCATAGATCAAAGAATGCAAAGAAGCAAATCACACTGACTCGATCAAAGATACCTAAGCTCCACACCAGACCCAAACTATACAAAACCTAATGCTCTGATACCACCTTTGTCACAACCCATTTTCGGGACCATGACTAGCGTACGAGGCGAACCGTCTATGGAAGCCCGACCCATCCCGCACAAGCCTTCCAGAGATTAAAAAATTCTACCTATCATTTAATTTCCAAACATTTATTGGAAAAACATTTTATAGATTAAAACAGTTTATATACTATATAAAAATATAAACGAAACGTATACAAACCATATACTCTGGTAAAACCAAATACAATAAATATATCAGAGTATACATATAACCTAACACCCCATAGTAATCTGGTACAGAGCTCTACAAAATAAAAGAAGCCCGAACAATAGGCATGACTAACCAAAATACCTCATCACGGGTGTCCAAGATATGGAATGAACGCCGAAGCCAAAATTTGTGCACCTGGAATATAGAATCATCCACAACAGAAAATAAAATGGGGGTGAATCCCAGTGTGGAATAACACTCCAGAGCGCCTCATACGTGCCTCACAAAGTCTGCTTTGAAAACAGTTTGCAAATACCACAAGCAGTATTTATAGTATATATAAATATACACGTTATACAATAATAGTCTTTCAAAAATTCATTTCGAAACTATTTGCAATCACAGCAAACAATATGCACAAAGGCGTATTAAAATCATTTAAGATTGTAAATAATTATTTTCATGTCAAAACATATACAGGCGATAAGGGACTAAACATGCGTGATATGGACTCTGCCGACTATCATGAATATATAGACCAGCCATAGCGATGGAGACTCGTCTCCACCATAACAGATCATGTGCCGGATCAGGGTAACATGGCTACCCAAAAGCTGCATACCTAGTATCACAGGTGTCCCTACATCGAAAACCAAAAACTACTATCGTATAGTACAAAATCATATCATGCAATCCAATACTTTAAATCATATCATCGATATATAATACATATATACCATTTCAAATCCAAATCCGTTTATTTCACAAATAACTATTTTTATCTCAACCAATCCTTTAGATTAGTCATTTTTAGATACATATATCCAACACATCAAAAACAAGTAAATAGAGTTTGAGACACAGCCAATGTGTCTGAAGCTGCTACTCACTCACTTGGCAATCCAAGCCAAAGCACCAGTCAAGTCTCACTCGTCAGTGGTTGATTTCGCTGACAAGGGCAGGAAGCTGTGCACATAGCACATCACAAATATCGTAATGTGGTATTGTGGTAAATACCCAAATGCATGATATGCAAATACAAATGGATACTCTCAAAGTCGCCCAAAATATAATTCGAAAGTGAATCTATCACTTCCAAGTCAAAATCCTAAATCTACGTAAAATTACAGTTTGGTCCCCGATCGATGTAAAATTATGTTTTAGTCCCCGAGATTCGACAATTCATAAAATTATTCCTGAGATACCTTGAGATTACTGACTCGCAATTCATAAGTCAAAATTCAAAAATTCGACCCGAACTCTCAGAAATTACTCTTTAATCCTTAACTTATAAAATTACAAGTTAATCCTCAAAATTCTAGAATTTACAAATCTATACATTAAATTTTCTAAAATTACATTTCTAGACCTCAAGTTTCTGAAATTACAAAAATGCCAAAACAACAGTTTCATTCTCAAAAATACCGAACTTTCGATTTGATCAATGCCCGATGAAATTAGACATGTATTCCCACTCAGATATAGCATGAATTTGGAGCAGAACCAATTCATTCTCCTTAAGGAAGAACAAAGCGAAATTAAGGAGCGGAAATCTTTAGCCTAGTCATATGGTGAACTTGTGAACGGTAAAAGAATCATGCGAACAAAATCAGAACAATGAAGGTTGTCATAAAGATCGGTTGTTTGAATGCTCCAATCTAGAGAAAAAGATTAGTCGTTCCTTATTTTGTTTAAGTCGGAAAAATAGATGATAGAACTGGATTATATCAGATGACCACACCATTAAGGAGTTAGGCTTAGAAGTTTGCTTCGTGCACATTAGTACTTGCAAATTGTTCAAAGTACTTATTGTTCAAGGAAGATTTCAAGAGTTAACAGACTTGAACAATCCTTATAGTGTTCTGAGTAAACTCGCTAGAGAGATTTGAAGAAATCACAAAACAATTATGAAATTTTGGTGTTGAGGTAAACCATGACGAGTTTAATTTTAATGCTGATGACAACTCCACCATAAAAATTGAAGGAAAACTAAGTTCATATATGAAAAGTACCTAAAAAAATTGTTCACGAAGACCCCAAAGTACTTCTTAGAATGGAGCGAATTAACCTTTGAAAATTGAAAAAAAAAAGTTGAAAAAAGTTGATGATTAAGATATCGTTGCAGATTTACAGCAACAACAAATCATTTTGGAAAAATTTCAAAGGTTGAACCGTTCTTTTGCCAAACTTGAAGGAAAAAATGCATTTTAAACCTTTAAACCCCTTAACTATGTTTTCTTTCCCGCTCTTTAAACCTTCTGTGGATGGTTGCTGATTTGACCGTTAGATGTATGATGTGGCAAAAAATTTAAAGAAAAATTGTAACTTCATGTGAGAAAAAATTCTGACACGTTAGAAATAAAAAATCCACGTAAGAGTTACTTGGAAATGTAAAAGTTTAACCCATTTGCATATGTATTTACCAAAGGCGTTTCAATTGTTTAAATCATTATCATGGATCTACCATCAAATACTTTTTCGGTCTCCGTTCAATTTGTCATTTGTCAACATAAATTCACTTCAATGTTGGATATTCGATATATTTACTGTCTTAAAACTTTTATTCTGTTTAGGCCTGCAATTGCTACCGAAATTACATAATTATTGAGTGTACGGTGACAACAATACACAATTAACACGAATTCAATTTTACTTGTGTTAATGTCATATCTAATCATATGAGACGCATGGGTGACATAACAAGACGCGAACACGAATGTGTCAGGTAGAAATCAAGATTCTTATATTGTTCACAATGGCTTCAGGACTTGAAGTAGCATCGATTTTAGGTATACCTTCGGAATCATCAATCTGAAGCAACTCCAACTGTGACTGCAAAAGCTTAGGCGACATAAAATGTTTCCCTTCCATGGCTCTTTTGTTTAGCCTTTCTGCTGGCACATCAGCATCGGCATCTAGCAAGATAAACCTGACTGCATTTTCATAGCTCCCTGTTTTATAATTCGGGTCCGCAGATCGGAGAATTTCTCTGTATTGCTTTTGCAACGAAGAACATCCGAGCACTAAAGTTTTCCCACTGTCCAAGTTTTCTCTTAATTCATCTCGGAGAATTTTGAGCCATGGCGTCCGGTCTTGCTCCGACAAAGGAACGCCTTGTCGCATTTTCTCTGTGGCAATAAAATTGATAATAGTTTCAAGAGTCACTACAAGAAACTCTAATGCAAGAATATAAACACCCCAAGAGATAATAGCAAAAATGGATTGAAGAAATAAGTAAATTGAATAAATGCATTAAAGCTGATGTAAACAAAGAAGATCTTCATGACAGATGAAAAATGTATCAAATATCGAATTTGTATTTATGCATACCTTTGTTAGAGATTGGGTGGAAATCATCTGCATCAACAAAGCTACAGTTTAAACTGTTGGCTAAAACTTGTCCAACAGTGCTGTGAAGGATAAGATATTACCAAAAACCGATCAAATACTCTGTTGATCAATATTTAGTGCCATTGAAATGTTTGTTGGGCACATTTAAGCTGAAACAAATGAATTGAACATTATAAAATCATTGGAAAACCAAGCACATCAATTCATGTTTCACCCATATTTATTTACGATATCAACAAAACAACAATAAGCATGTCTTGTCTCAAAAAGAAATTGCAATGGTCTACATAACTGGAAATGTTATGCGACCAAATGTTCGACTGGGAGTTAATTAGAACATACCAACAATACGTTTTCCCCATGAAGTTTCAAAATTTCCTTCTTTTTGCAAACAATTTTAATCAGGATAATAATTAGATATTTTTGTACACCAGGTTTCAGCAATGCAGAGAATACGTTGAGGATCATATGTACTGGACTGGTATATAACAAAAATAATTCAAAGCACAAAAATAACAAAAATAGTTCAAAGTACAACCTAATAAGTAATATTCGTCTTTCAGTTGTTTCTTTTCATTGTCACTGTCAAAGATTTTAGGTTCACCATTTCCATTACCAGCTTAATTATTAAAATTTTTTCTTTTCAACCAAATTAATGATTAAGTTTTTCATATAAGAATGGACATATCCTGATAATATCAACAACAATAACAACTATAGTTTCAACAAAAAAAAACTTTTCAAATGAGAATGAATACAATTATAATGATGACGGAAGACAATTCAGATTTGAACAATCACTACTTCAGTTGCGCAGAACCAACAAAAACACACTTGTAAAACTTTGAAGTGATTTTATTTTTATTCCGTTTTTTTCTTCTCCATCTAAATGTCTCATTCAGTCCAAAATTTTCATTATATGCATAAATGTTTCATTCAGTCCAAAATTTTCATCTAAATGTTTCATTCAGTGCCAATGAGGGAAAGCAAAATCAAAGGATCACTCTGTATTTGGTTCATTTCCTTAGAAAGCATATTCCAAAAAAAATTTGATTAAAAAAAGGAAAGAAAAAAAAAAGAGAAAAGACAATAAGATAATATTGCTATTGGATTAACATTCCACTTCAACTACTAACAAAATAGATTGTTCCTCTATTCGAAACTGGAATCATATTGATGATGGTGAAACAAATGAGACGAAAGATGTCAAAGATTTAAATTAGAAATTCAGAGTTGAATCACTCAATGGTATACATGTACAAAACAACCCACTTACGATTTTCCAGAGGCAGTAACTCCCATGATCACAATTGCTTTCCCTATTAATAACAAAGCAAAAATCTTAGACAAAATGATCAGCAAGAAAATTCATCAATTACAAAATAATTGTAAGTGAATTTGAAAATAAGATCACCTTATTAAAAAGAAAAAGACAATTAAGATAACTAACCTTTTGGATCAGCCATATTGCTCGACAATCAGTGAAACACCTAAACTTTCAGTAAATATGAAGCTCTACCAGTAAAGGCTACAACAATTCCTTCTTTCACCTACAAGATGATAACTCAGCAACTATAATCTATAAAGAAAAAAGAAACCTTCACATCTAATTAGATCATGCAGTCATGTAAAGTATGGTTGAAGCCTTGCCCAAGCCGTTCAGCTTCTCTCAAGTCTCAACACAGACCACAGCCCACAGCAAAATTAGGACTTTTATGATAAAGCCATAAAGCTAGCTTGTTAGGGATGCCTCTGTGGGGCACCAATATCAGAAGCATGTGACAACCACGAAAGCAACTACAAATCAGGCTTGAAATGATCCTTTCAGTTTCAGTTATTCATCTGCTAACTTCCTTAATGATATTATTTTGCTAATGTTTCCTATTCAAGTTAGACTTTCTTCTCTGTAGAACAATCACTTGCTATATAAGCATTGATGATAATCAATTAAAAAACAAGCAAAATTTAAGTAGGTCCAGAGATTTAGAACTTTTTCTAACAAATCCATTGTTACATAATAGGTTCTAATAGACAGCGAGCTGTTCAATCAAGAGGAACTTCAGTTTCAAAGATTCACCACTGACCATTGACTAACTCCTAAACACAGTCACATAACGGAGTTTTGATTACATCTACAAGGTGAATATTTATACTGGAAGTGCCCCTTATTGTAGAAGTTGTGAACTCAAGACATTCTAAAAATTTCCCATTTTTCCTAGAGGACTCTCTTCTACACTTCCTGGTCTTATTTTACTGCAAGCAGTCTTTAACTAGAACTTACTAGGAAAGACAGTAAAAGTATGTTATGCTGCATTTCATTATGAAATATGACATTGAGTGAAGTTGACAAAAGCTTCATGCTAAGTAGTAGAATTAGTAATTTAGGTAATGCAATCCTAACTCTGGATGAAAAGTTAAGTAGACTTTCCATCTCATAGATATAGAGTACTAGGTGTTTCTTTGATCTCTACAAGTAATTTGAATTCAAATCAGAGCATTCTAATGTAAGTCGGCTACCTCGACTTGTAGAAAACAGAAAAATGTCATGAGCAAGTCCTAGAATTTGCACATACTTCTTCAATCAAAAACAAGTCTAAGAGAGAAGATAATATGCATTATTCACTGAGAAGATATGTCATAAGTCAGGTATTTCTAGAGAAAAAAGAAGAGTCACTAGAAAGGAAATCTACAAAAGATTCTCTTAACTTATCATTAATCACACAAACACCTATCTATGTAGGCGAATTTTTGCCTAATCCTATAATCACTATGACAACAGGTTTAAACTCTTTTATAATAAAATCAATGTATTGTTCATTCACATTATCCTATTTCAACCATAACAATCCACTACGTCGATAAAATAGTCCCAAATGAATGGACTTAGTTATCGCAGAAAGAATCTTTATCACCGAATAAATTTTTATACTTAACAAAAACTTGACAATTCAAGTTTGTTCCAAACAACCAAAAGGCAAAATGGCTTGGTTACAGTGTCACAATCAAACACAAGAAAAAAACTTGTTACTACAAACATTTTCGAGGAATATTTTCCACGGATTAGTAATTGTGCACATATTTTTTAAAAGAAAAGGCTGATTCTAATACAACTATTTGCATTCAGAATCAAAAGTCGATTAAAATACAAAGTAAATTACACAGTTGGACATCTAAGACGAAAATACCTTTGTTCACCAGCCTTAGCCATCTCACAATGTTCTTTGCTCCTTTCTCTAGCGGCCTGCTTCTTGATGTCTTCTATACTCTTTCCAGCCAAGACCTGGCGAATAGGTGAAGAAGTTCGACAAAATCCTGAGGATTAACTATGAAGTGATTAAGATAAGAGATAATTACCAATTTTTGAATAATTAACTTATATTTACTAAAACAATTCTACAATTATAAAACTGGGGATCAAAACAGCTCTAACTATGAATACCATGCAGAGTTAACATTACAGAACGCATGTAAAATTCCCAGATAAAGCGAAACGATTAGAACAAACCAAGTGCCTAATATAGGCAATAACAGAGCAAAAACATTGTCAATTACATGTCCCTTTCATTTGAACACTAATACAAACTCACTGAAGTTATGCCGCACACAATGAATTTTCAACCTAAAAAAGAAATTACAATGAGTATCATCAACATTTGAAATATCTGTACATCAAACCCAACAGGCTCTGATTTAGCAATATTCAAAAAGAAAAAGTAAAATTCTTACAATTATTTTAAATAAACAAGTGAAATATTTTCTAATAATACCTTGCGATAAAGCCACCTGTCAAGACCATTCTCACGGCAGATTTTCTTAAGCACAATTACGCATACTCCTGTAAGTCTTAAGCACTACCTTTGTTACATTCGCTAAAGAAAAAGCTGCACCACTAAGGTCTGCATCCCAAACAACAGCCCAGAAAACCCCAAAATTAGTATTCTATATAAACTTGATCAGTATCTTTCCTTCCCAAGTTTGCCCCTCAATTCCTGTAGCTGTTGTTCATGAATGCCAGTTCCGTTACATGAACAGACGGTTCAGGTTGAAAGAACCTGTGAACCGAAATCAAACCGCTGATAGACGATTTTTGGCTGTTCAGTTCTGGTTCTAGAATGATTTTGGTTTGGTAGGTTAGATCGGCAGTTTCAGTTCCAGGTCGATCTGGTTCAAATAAATTTTTAATTTTTTTTAAAATAATATTAAAACCGTTGGTTTAGAAATATTGAACTGCTAGTTCTGTTTAAAATTATTGGTTTAAGTTGGTTAAAACCACTGATTTAGAAAGTTAACAATTGGTTTAAAAAGGTTGAACCGATGGTTCCAGTTAAAACTGCTGGTTCATGAGGGTTGAACTACCAATTAACTGTCGATTACACTGACAATTCAATAGTTTAGGGAAATCTTGAACCGGAACCAGCTTGCAAACCGTCGGCTTTTACTATGCAGTTCACGGTTCCGGACTGGTTCCAGTTTTGACCAGTTCGATTACACGGTTCTGCTTCACTTTGGCCATGTCTACCTGTAGAGCATCACACCCTCCTAAAAAATATATTTTATTCTACTTTGTGAAAACGCAATTGTTGGTCCCAATATGCAATGGAATGACACTCCAAGAATAGGGTGAATTAGATTTTTATCAAGTTAAAACTTTGTTGAAAACTTTTGCAAATCAAAACAAATAACAAAGTCTTTTACAATCAAAATCAAAGTATAAATGCGAAAGCAATAAAACCATCATTTCACAAACAATGTAAATCAAGTGCAAAGCAAATAAATGAGAGAGAGTAAAGGATAGAGAAAATCAAAGCCCCAATTTATAGTGGTTCGGTGCTCTTTGACTTATGTCCACTCCTTAAGAATCCTCTCAAGACTTTCAATCAACCATGTCCTCTTTTACCGGTAGAGGGAAACGATTTATAATTTATTTTTGTAGGATCAACAAGCAAACTGTTACACATTGTTTTTGTGAGATCAACAATAAAACCATGTCCCGAGTTTTTGCAGGCTGAACTAGTAAACCGTATCCATAATTTTTGCGGCTAAACTAGAAAATCGTTACCAATTGTTTTCAGGACAAAATAAGCAAGTCAAACCACTAGTTTTTGCAGGCTCAACTAACAAACTGTTACCCATTAGTGTTCTAAGGCTAACTAGTAACCACTCTTATTTTTCTAAGGCTTAATAAGGAAACCTAACTATCATCAATCAAATAACCTTGCTTATTACAAATCAACTTAAAGATGTATTAGATTTAAAGATACACAACCCTGAATGTGATAACAAGTAAATAGCTCAAATGGGTTGTAAATGCAGAGAAGAGAGATAGAATGATTAGCAAGTTTTTGCAAAGGTATCTCATACTTCTCTACTGTTTTAGGAAGTTTATTTATAGCCATTTGAAATAATATAGTATTTGGAGTCTCGAAGTAGCCGTTGAGAGGTAAAACAAATTCTGCTCAGTAATGACGTCACCATCAACAACATGTGTTGTTGTTCATCGGCGTAGTTCATTATGCTATCATATATCAACGTGCGTTGTAGACCATCAGCGTGTGTTGTCTAAGTTCCAGTAATCACTGCTTTGTGAAAGTATTTATCTGCTCGTTTAGACAATGAATAATGTGTGTTAAGCAAGACATCAGTTTGTTCTAATAAATGATCTGTGTGCCTTGTTTCAAATTTCAGAATATGCAGTTTCACCCAGAAACTCATCAACATGCTTTGTTCAATCTTCAATGTGCGTTGTCGATTTCCATTTCAAGATTGCACCTTTGATCTACACACATGTCAGAGAATATTCCAATTCAAATTTTGAGGAGCGTTTTGGCTTTGTCGTCATCTGAAGCTCGTCAATGTGCATTGCTTTGTCATCTACGTGTGTTGATCGTCTCTTTAAAGATCACACTTTTACTCATCTACGCACTTTGTTAATCCTTCAACGTGCCTTGGTCATTCATGAAAGCTTCTCATAGATCTAGACCTCGACTACGTGAGTTGCACCTCTTTTGCGCGCGTAGGTGATCAACTAGGTGCCTTGTTTTCACTTCTCATGCTTTGATCAATGTCATGACCCATAGTCGGGCCTGTGACCAGCGTACGAGGCTAACCGTCTATGAAAATCCGGCCCATCCCGCACAAACCTCTGTGTACAGACATTCTACCTGACTTATCCAAATATTTATTAAAACATTTATAAAAACATTTATAAATGAAAGAAAATAATATATATATATAGATATATACAATATATAAAAAAATATATCAGTGAAAATATAAAATCATTAGGGAATATCCCAAAATACAAAAGTGTGTAGCCTAGTATCCCAACAGTAGCCTGATGTAGAGCTCTATCGACTGAATAAAGTAGAGTCTGAACGAGGGGCACTCATTATAGTCAAAAGGTGTCTCACTAGGATCGAGGTACGTATCAGATGTTGAGCGTCCAAAATGTCACCTGTAAAAGAGGTTTCACATAGACAATAGAAGAAAAAAAAGGGTAAGAATCCCTAGTGAGAAAACGACACTCCATATCGGCTTCAGGCCTCACAAGACAGTTTTGAAAACCATTAAAAAAATACCGCACACGAATATACATAGGTAGCATATAGTATACACACTACATACATAATATATTTTCTGAAATTCGTTTTTGCAAAATGTTCGCATCCTGATCATACAACATGCATTTAGACAGTTTATATACATATATGTGGATTCATAGTACGGGACCATAATCAATATCCATGTAGTAGTGTGGACTCCGCCACCTGACTGCTCAATAAAAGCGTGTATTTGGCCGGATACACGGTCATCTCATTACCCCGATAACTAGGG
The DNA here is from genome assembly GCA_948243855.1 of Flueggea neowawraea. Classification (NCBI taxonomy): domain Eukaryota; kingdom Viridiplantae; phylum Streptophyta; class Magnoliopsida; order Malpighiales; family Phyllanthaceae; genus Flueggea; species Flueggea neowawraea. The sequence continues at coordinate 2,332 of CAODLS010672254.1, read as the reverse complement.
CCTTGACAGAGCATTGGTATACCAAAAGTTACGTACCCCGTAGCTAGGTGTCCCCATGTCAAAGTGTTATATACATAGTATTTCACAGCAATTCATGCATCATATTTTCTTTTATTCCTTCTTATACAAGATTCTCTTGTATATATATATACCAATATATACTTTAGATTTTCATAGCAAAACGTTGGTTATTAATAATCACATAATCCAGATTATTAATTAACCCAATAATTATTAGTTCAATTTCATGTCACAGCCAGACATATCAAAAACGATATACTTAATTTGAAGACACAGCTTATGTGTCTGAAGCTGCCATTTCACTCACCTAGTATCCAACTCTGAGGATCTAGTCAAACACCGCTAGTGGGTGGTTGCTCGTGCTGACATGCATACGAAGTTGTATAGATACAACACAACAAACATCAAGATATGGTATGGTACTGTGACAGTACTGAATGTATGCATGCAATGCAAATGCCAACTAACTCTAGACGGCGCCGGGAACTTATGCCAAAAATACTCAAACTCTCAATTCGATCCATACCCGACCGAACAATCACCCACATTTGCTGCCAACAGCCTCCTAAGCAAGGATCTGACCTCAGATCCTACAAACAACCTCCAAATCATTAAGAACCTTTATCCTCAAATTTAGATTTTTGGACCCCATAGACATAAATCATCAAATCTTGACTCCTAACTCCTTATCTAAGTATTTCTAACTCCAATCTATCATAATACGTCCGAAACAACTCCAGTTCTGACGAAAAGTCCACCAAAATCCGGAACCCTAGCTTGAAATAAACCCATTTTGTTCAAACACGAAATCTCTAAAAATCGAAGCTAGAATCCTGTGGTTACAAGCTTAACCAACCATAATCTACCCATATCTAACTTCCTTTACAACAGAGAAGGAAGATCTGAATGAAACCCCAAAATTCGTTCAAAACCCTAAATGAGCAAATGTGACGAAGTGATGAAGAAAAGAAGAGATTTAAGGACGTTTCTTATCTTAAGAACGGGGATGGGACTACTGAGAAGTGATGGAGAGTGCAGAGGAGTAAATGAGAGAGTGATTTCGGTGGTTGAGATGAGTTATGATAGAAGAGAGAAGTGGGTGGGTGTATTTATAGACCCTCAGACTGAGACGTGGCATTACATTTAAGTCACTCAGAAAAGGTCCATCTACGCGCGTTGAACCTCACTCTACACAAGTTGACCAAGCTCTACGTGCGTAGATGAAGCTCCTGTGTGCGTAGACGGCAGATCTGGCGACCTCTCCCTCACGGATCAAGGATCAACGTGCGTTCTACCAAATTATGTGCACATAGATCACCATGCTCGCTCACCGTTCAAGTCCGAATGACGTCCAACGTGCGTAGACATCCCCAACGCACGTATATGTGCACAGACATCTCCAACGCACGCATATGTGCGCATGCACGTTCACAGTCCGACTCAGACATCGATCTATGCACGTAGTACAATTATCTACCCACGTAGATGGCCTTCTGATCTCAATCCATGCGCGTAGAACGATCCTCAACGCACACATATGACCTTCTACGTGACTTACACACACAACACCACCTCCAAACATTCACAATCAAGGTTAACACCACATCTACATGCGTAGATCTTATTCAACATGCGTAGTTGCCAATTCTGCGTGCAACAACATGCTTTGATGGTTCTTTAAGCGCTTTCTCGCCACATATCAGCAAGTCTGCAACTTTGAGTTTCTTTCATGGATGTTTTGAATTCACCATCATCAAAATTGAACTCAACACTTTGTGCATTAATTTATCTTAATATTTGTAAAATATTGTCTTTATTTAACATATTAATTATTATTTTATTAGTAAATCAATAAAAAAATGGAATGAGTGAATATTAACTCTGTAAAAATATGGAGTAATTATTCACTCCTCTTCACTTATTTTTTAAGCAGTAATATAATTTTAATTAATGAGAAAAAATATATCGAGTTCAAATCTCAATGCAAATAGTAGAGGGAAATTGAATAAAATATAATATTTTGAAGAGAGAGATTAAGCATGCTGTTGGGATGCTCTTAGTTGGCACTTTTTAGGGTTGTTTGGTCCTTTCACACACTTTTGACACTTATTTGCATCAGGAATCAATAAGAGATTGAATACATACCTTAATTCCAGCAAGTACTGTTGGGTTTCTTATGAGTCTTTTAAGGTTATTAGTCCAACCAAAACAAAAAAAAACCACCCAAGAACATGCATGTACAAAACAGAAAGTTTGGTGTCAAGAAGTATACCTAACGTTGTGAGAAAAACCGAAACTTGTACCACCAAAG
>CAODLS010672251.1:0-10643 GCA_948243855.1 Flueggea neowawraea | reverse complement strand
TCTTTTGTTTTTCGTCTCTGTATTCTGAGTGTCTTTTGCCTTTTGTCTTCGCAATCTGTCTTTGTTTTTACATTTTCAGTATCTTTTATCTTCGTTTCTGCATACTCTGTGCTATCTCTGTCTATCTGTACATATGTCTCTCTGTCTGCCTGCATATATGTCTCTCTGTCTGCTTGCATATATGTCTCTGCATTAGCATTTTTAGTATTCTTTGTCTTTTCATAATCTATATCTTTTATGTTTGTCTACATTTCTATACTTCTTCGAGTTGAGCACCTAAAGTGGTAGTAGGTTTTCTGTGATTTGATATATTAGACATTTGTGTTATGCTCTAATTCGAAGATTTGGGTTTAGTTCAATATTAAGTGAGTAAGAATGTTAGTCAGATCTTGGTTTGGTTTTCTGAGATTTATCTGTTAAGATTTTAGATTATAATTTAATTTGGAGATTTAGATTTGTATTTAGAATTGTAAGATCTTAAATTGGTTGAGGTTAAAGAAATATGATTCGAGTTTGTGACTATAGGATTGGATGAAGTTCTTGAATATATTATTTCGATGAATTCTTGGAGGTTTGGGTTTGAAATTAGCTTTGATTTGTTTTGTCTGGAAATTCGAGGACGAATTTCTTTTCAGGGGGGAAGTATGTAACACCTCGCCCATTCCGACAAGATTTTCTGTAGCATTCCGTTCCATTTCAATCCGATCTTTGATGTCTGGAATGTGGAATTGGTGTTTGGAGAGGCTCTGTGTGCCTATTTGCTGAGTTTTGGTGTTATATCAGTTTCGATAGTGAAAGGGATTTATGAGTTTAAATTAGAAACGTAATAAAAGTGGGGATGTTTGCACATAGGGCTTTCTGGAGGTTATCTATGTGCGTTGTGAGGGAGTTGTGCACATAGATCATGATCTATATTGAACCATGAAGCTGGAGAGTCGTCTACGTACATTGAATCTTCATCAACAGACGTAGAACTTGTGTTATGCATGTAGTAGTGGTGCAACACACGTTAGTCTTAGATCTAAATTTTTTGGGTTCCTGGAACGCACGTCTGCGCACGTTGTAAGCTAATCTGTGCACACAAGACTGCCTCTACGTGCGTAGATGCCATGCAATGCACGTAGATGGCCATGTTTCTGCTGAAATTTGTCTAGAATGGTGCGTTTCAATGTGAGGTCTATAAATACCCCTTCCCTGCCCTTTGTTCGTCATTTGTCACACCAAACACTTTCAAACTCTCTGAAATCCGTCTCTCTTCACTTCTCTTGGTCTTCCATTGATTCCTTTCCATTTCTTGAGGTAAGATTACTCATCTAACACATCTCTTTCTTCCATTTCATCATTAATCCCTTGGATTTCCATTTTGGTTAAGGTGATGTATTAAACTAGGGTTTCAACTGGAGTTTTGGGTTCAATTTGGGGGAGATTTTGGACGAAATTGAAGCGGGTTTTGTTAGATTTTCATGAATTGGAGTTGGAAAAACATGATTATAACTTGTAAATGTTGATATGATGATTAATTTGTTATGGGTTATTTCGGTCTGAAAATTGAATTGACAAACTGGATGGTTTTTTATGTTCTGGATGGAAACCGAGGATGGATTTAGGTTCCAGGGACTGAATTGAATCGATTGGAACAATTGAAAACATCGTGTTCCGCTCAATTCAATAATCAGGTTATTTTTTAATATAGTTTTTCTGTTGTAGTGACTGATGTGTAATTTTATCATTAACTCTGAATAAATTGAGGACTAAGTCTAATATTTGGCATATCATGACAGATTTGTAAATTATGATAAGTTTGGGACAAATTGAGATTTTAAGAAAGCTTAGAAATAATTTGTAATTATAAAAAAAATCGGAAATTTAATTTGTAATTTGAAATATTTGGAGAATTAATTTATAAATATTAAAAAGTTGGTTGTAATTTAAAACTAGGATGTACTTAGCACTCTGAGGTAGTACTTTAAACCAGAATAGACGACCATTTCCAAGGTGGATCTTAGCCAGAAAACCCAATATACGTGTGACTTATTCTGATTTCACAATCATATTGGTCATGATAACAGTATAATTAATCTCATAATAAACACAAAATGATTTGATACTGAAATGAAATTATCTTTAAATTCAGGACACTGAATATTTGAATCAAACAAAATTGAACTTACTTGTACAAAAAGTTCTAATCTGGAGACCAACAAGAGCAGAGGCACCAATCTCTCTGACCAAAACAACAATCTTCCCACCTTCTTCATCACCTTCAATCACAATAATTCTTTGTTTTATCAAATTAACAAACTACACCAAATTTTAACAAGAATTATAATAAATTAATAACCCAAAAAGATAGAGAAAATATCAAAAGCAAACAACCACAAGAAGATCGATGACTGCATTAAAGAACAAGTTGCAGATGCTTTGAATGAAAGACAAAAGTGGAAACCTTTCAAGGGAAAAAGCCTCATCTTCTTGCCGCTCCTTGACTTAGCTGGAGAGAAACATGAAGAAGGATTATGATAACTTTCTATAGAAAAAGACTTCTATTATAACCGCTATTTTCGTCATTCATACTTGCTTCCCTGTACTTGTAAATTTCATTTTATCCCACTATTTTACATGACCGTAACTTTTAGTCCTTCCTTTCTTTCTCCTTAGTCACTCGTGTTCTCTCTTCTAATTTTTCTTCTTTCTTTCCACACTCTTTCTCTCAACCTTGCATATGCTCTCGGTTTCTTTCTTCCAACTCACTCTCTTTTACTAACTTCTGACAAATACTACATGAAATGAACTCAACCCTTTCATCTATTCATACTACAAAGCACATACATCTATAAATTACAAACAGAAGGTTTTGGTAAACAACAAATGTGATATGAGTCATTTGTTTCAACACAGAGGTGCTGTTTGAAGTGTAAATATCGCACAGAAATTAAATTTAGGAAACACTCTCAAATTAAATAACTAGTGTAACTTTCAAATGATGCTCCGAAATATCATTAATATATTTTGTAATTTAAAATATGTGTAAAATTAAAAATAAAAATTATACACTGATTAAATTCAAATTGTAGGTCCAGTGTTTAGACCGGAGGTTGTCCTGAAATTTTATGAATTCGATATTATATTAGAAAATTGTCTAAAATTATATATATATATATATATATATATATTGTATGAATATGAAACTGTCTTGGAAGTATTGTCTTTTGCTTGCATTAAATGCAGGTTTTTTAATTTGAAATATAAGTTAATAATATATTTCTATAAAAATAAATAAAACACAATACTTGTACTAATGATTTTAATTTCTAAAATAGAATAATTAAAGATTTTGATGAAAATATTTAATTCATATCAATATATATAGAGAGATTTGTTATTTAGAAAAAGATATAATAACTATATTTATTTAAAAATTAAAGAGCAAGCCACATGTCAACCTAACAATTTGCCAAATGTCAAGTTTTTGACTCCAATGTACGTAGCATTAGTAGTAGATATATATATAGAATATATAGATTAGTGCATCATGCTGGTGAATTACCACTTCGGACTCGCACGCTACATGAATTCTCCATGAAAGAGCAGCGGAGAGAGACAGCAACTAGAGGAAGAGCGACCAACAAAAGCGGCAGGCGGAGAGGGCTGGCGGCTTGAAAGAGCAGCGTCGAAGATGGATGGATGGGTGCGGCTAGAAACGGAGAGGGACGTAGAGGGTTTAAGTATCATCTTTGGGTTAGCTGAAAAGTGTGAAGTAACCATCAAGCATCATGCGTTAACTGTCTGCCAACTGTATTACTTCGTAACTACTCCATCAAAGTGTTGAACCTCATTTCATGAATACAGGTAATTTTTATAAATGCAGTTCAAATGATTAAGAAGAGATCATACAGGAAAAGAATGGTTTATAATTACTAGTTTCTTTATTTTAGTCTTAGAAAATCCACCTGCTCTATGAATTGGGCTGATTCTAAAATAAAACCATCATTCAAAATTATGGAAGAAAATGGTTTGTCCAATGCTTAGCTTTGCCTGGAAATCATTTAGAGAAAAATATCAGAAATGTTGTTTTTTACATTTAGATCCTCTGGTTTCTTGTCCATCTTCAATTTTTTTTTATTTCTTTTCTTTGAATTTATCCTTTTCCTGGTCATTTTTACTTCTTTTTTAGCCAGATTGTTGGAGTATTGCTTTTTAATGGTGTGAGAGTAGAAAATTTTATCCATGATAGCCAACTCTTAAAAGACTTCAACTGTTCAACAAGGTCACTTAAATCCTCTTTTGTCACCGAACAGTTAATCAACTTTAAATTCTTTATACCGAGGTTACTAGTACGGTTTTTTTCGTTTCAAATTTTCGGTCTGGAAAAGTCACGTAGCATGCCACATCATAAGAACGTACCACGTGGTTAACATGTGTAAAGCCCAGCCCGAATCAACTTAATCGACCGACCCGAACACAAAGCATAGACTGACCGACTAACTTGTTAATTCATCATGTTTCCTTTTCCCTCAATCTATATTGGCTGCACGTTTTTGTTATTGGCTTGTTACCCAAAACAAAGAACAAGAGTATTGCATGATACTACAAACCAATAACTGAGACTGATCAAGTCGGTGAGTCAAAATTTCATGTTTGTATTACGTTAGGTCTTTCTTGAATATTGATTTGCGACAACTATCTGTTGGATTGCCGTATGTGTGGCCCTAGGAAATTAATTAAGTGTTTAATAAGTGCTAAGATCTTATTGGTTGTAAGGCAGATATTAATTAGAGTTATACTTAATAAAGGAGTCATGTTGATGGACCATGACCTAATTGTAACTGGTCCTAACTATAAATAGACAGTTATGCTCCATTGAATTAACTGTACGTAAGAAATCACAAAAGACGTTAGGGAAGAGAAATACAGTTTAGTCTTGTTCTCGTTCGTGATCGATTTTTAGTCTAGCCATGAAATAAGGTATACTTCTGCTATCAACTGTCGACTATGTGTTATGTGAAAATTATAGTGTTATAAGATCTTAGACATTAAATTATATGCACAATTATGATTGTTTGATTATTGCGATAATGTTTTACATATGGTATCAGAGGTTTTGGTCGAGAGCATTATAATTTTCCAATAACAATTTGGTTGATTATTTTGTTGTTCCGCTGCCACCAATTAAGTTATTGTGATTTTGATCCTATTCGTGTCTTGTTTATGAAAGCCGCATCGAATAACTTGATATATTATATTTGCAAAATCTGTCATACTTGTCGCGATCACCACGGTGTCACCAAGAGCTTTTTCCACGACTCCACCCTTCCGTCTACGAGCTTTTTCAGTCGCTCACACAGTAGTTCAACTAGGACAAGGACAAGGACAAGTATGATGCAGTGGTGGTTTGGGATAAGTGCGGTAATGTGGTGAAGAACTGTATTGACTGGTGTAGCCCCAAACTATTGCATGAGCGGCCAAAAAAGCTCGTAGAAGGAAAGGTGGAGTCATGGGAAAAGCTCTTAATGACACCGTGGTGATGAGCGAACAAGAGAACAGTGAAGAGTTGAGTTGACTGCTAAAGCCCTTGTGGAGTGTCTAATGTGAATGGGGTCAACTCGTAAATGGATGGAGTAATGAAAAGTGCTCTTGGGTTAAAATTCCACATTAGCACTATAAGAGGCCCAAGGAAATTCCACAGCACTTGGAGTGGTTTCTGTTGCAGGGAGAGAAGGTCTAAACTCGATGTGGAAGAGATTCACACTTGAGGGGGAGATTGTTCGGAAAGCAAGTGTGAATAGTTAAAAGTCTCACATCGAAGAGGTGTGGTGTATGTGAAGGTGGTGCAGACTCATAACCCATTATCTTAAGGTTTTAGATAAAGATGTGGTGTCAGACACATTTGTGTACTCCTTCACTAGGCCTACGCAAAAGGCAGATCTCTCCAAGACTCCCCAGATCCAACACATGGTTATACCCATATGATTAAAGCATATCGAGATTGATGTATTTTGTCAAGCCATCATGCTATTAACTCATTTGCGGTGTCAAGTGGATGAAATTAATTGTGGGTTGTTAACTATATTGGCTTCGACGTTCGGTGCGTTATAGTGCTATGCTCAGCTATGAAAGTATTTTGTCTTTGACTTCGACTATACGTACGTACGTTTATGTTATACACTACAAGAAATTGTCACTTTTGCGACGGAGGAATTTCGTCGCCAAAAAGGAAATTTCATCGCTAAACTGATGTTGCGACCAAATGTTGGTCGCGATTTTTCTTAGCAAAAAAAACGCGTCGCAAAAATTTTTTGCAACAAACTTATCGCAAAATTTTGTGACCGGTCAACTTTCGGAAGCAAATTAGTGGACAAGTCAATGCACTATTTTGTGACAATTTGGACGCAAATATTTGCTACGAATTCGATGCAAAGTTTGTGACAAAATTGGTCTCAACATTTGCCACAAATTTGTAGCAGAAAGCTCCGTCGAATTGGTCGCAATATTTGGGGACAAATTGGTCACAAAATTTGTGACCAATTGGACTAAACATTTGCGACGGTCGCTATTTTTGCGACCAACTGGTCACAAAAATTACGACGAATGTGTCACTATTGTTGCGACCAAATGGTCACAAAAATTAAGACCACACTCGTCACAAAAATTGAGACTAATTTCGTCTCAAAAATTGTGACCAATTTTTGGGACGAAATTGGACTCACTTTGTCACCAACAATGTGACCACACATTCAGTATTTGTATTTATTGCAAAATATTTTAATGTTTTTTCTGATAAAATGAAATATTTGGAAATTAAATGCAATATTTTGCAAATTAAATGCAATATTTTGCAAGTACATACAAAATATATATTAAAAATTAGATTTAAATATCAAATGTATACAAAATATGCATTATGTATACCTATGTAATAAATCCAAAATATTAAATTTGTACAATCATTCTACAATTTTATATATACAGTCCAAAATATTATATGTATCCAAAATTTTATGAACGAACCTATCTAATAGGTGTCCTCATCAGGTGCTAAGGTGTCCTCTTTAGGTGCGGAGAAGTTCGGTGCAGAAGTGGAAGGAAAGCTAGGCGTATGACTCATTTGTGACATGAAGGCCTCCATTCGCCTTTGAAAAGCCTCATAATCTGAACGGATATGTGATATCTCGGTCCAAAGCTCTTGTACTTACTGTCATAGCTCGGTATTCTCGCAGCGGAGTTCGTCATTGTTGGCTCTAGATGTGACGCATGGACGACGTATCTCATCTGGATAAACAACTACAGAGTGTGATCTAAGACCATAAACTCGTCCATCGGGACAAACACCGCCAACAACCTCCAAAAATGCAAAACGCTCATCATCCGGTGTTGGCTGAGCGTCGGGGGTGGGTAAGCACTCATTAAGGATACGATCAGCCCGCTCCTATGAAAAGAGAATTACAAGTTAAAAAGCGTGTTCATTAATATAAAATTCATCATTCAATTGTGCTAAAGAATACTAATCGATACCTCCCGTGCGCGGTCGTCGGTGACAATCGAACTTCCTGTGACAATCGAACCAATGAGTCTTTCGTCCATGCTTCAATGAGAAAGCTTCAGAATCCTCCATGCAGTAAGGATAAGCATACTTGCCCGACGTACTCCAACCTGCGAAATTAACATTAAGTAGTAAGGACAATGCAAGCAAGTTACTAAACGTAGTAGAAAAGTGGCACAATGCATATGCATTCTTAACAGTAACATGGAATGGGCTGGGAAGTCACTAATGGTCCACATAAGTGCTGCCCGCATCAAGAAATTTTGCCGCATTGACACATCGTACGTCAATGCCCCATCGTGCGATAAAGTAAGAAGCTTGGCTACTAGCAGTTGCAAGTATATATCGAGCCTCTGCTTTGGACTCCTTGGACCAGGTATAATAACTATCAAGAACATAACTGGATCTTTCAAACACATAGAAGGAGGTAGATTATAGGGCGTCAATATCACGGGCCAACATGAATATTGTTGACTGGATGCACCGAATGGGTTGAACCCGTCTATGCATAAGCCCAACCGTACATTTCTACTCTCCACCGCAAAATCTGGATGGCGACAATTGAAATGCTTCCAAGTCTCCGCATCAGAAGGATGATGGATCATTCCCTCCTTTTGTGTGTGCTCCGCATGTCACCTCATGTGACCCGCTGTAGCCTCTGATGCATACAATCGCTGCAACCGTTGGGTGATTGGCAAGTAGAACATGCGTGCATACAGAACGGGAGGATGCTTTCCAACTTTATATCTTGGGTGGTCGCATAATTTACAAGATGGGTACCCGTCATCTAAACCCCAAAAAATCATGCATCCATTATTGCAGCAATGTATCTTATGAACTGGCAAATCAAGCCCCTCAACCAACCTCTTCATGTTGTACATGCTATTTGGTAACGTTGTCTACGGCGGTGCCCACCAATGAGACCACTCTGAAATTAAGTTGTATGCTTTCTCAGGTATGTTAAATTATGCCTTGATATTTAAAAGTGTCGTAGATGCTGCCAATTGACTGACCTCATATCTCGGATATAATGGTCTACTCGCAGAGGCTAACATATCGAACATCCTTTGTGCCTCCGGATTGGGATCCTCGTTCAAGTGAGTCGGCGCATCATCCGCGTTGGGGAACACTAAAGGGCCTGCCACATTGAATACCATCTACTGCATATGACTATAATCTAGTTCATTGCACTGCACAGTCTCATGACGTTCGTTTTCAACAGGTACATGGTTGTTGTTGCCGCCTTCATACTACCTAGACTCTTGCAAAGCCGTATGATACATAACGTCGGTCTCCCCTTGATAAACCCATTAGTAGTAATTCAGAACAAAACCATGACTATACAAGTGTGTTCTTATGACCTCAGGGTGTAAGAGCTTTCTGTTACCGCACCTCCTGCATGGGCAACGTATTTGCGAATTGTCGCTATCAAAATCTGGCATTGACTTGTAGAACTCAACAAATTGCTCCACTCAAGCCATGAATTTGTTAGATAAAAAACCATTCAAAATACGTACATACATCCATTCACGCATTTTACTGTAGTTTATGTTTCACAATTTTAATAAGATTTCAGATCAGTCGCATACGCAAACTTCACACCACTTAAGACTGCTAATTGTATATCAACATTCACATGCATGTTCATATTCATAAGTACACATATGCATAATAAACTGTTTAGAAAATAAATGAACGATTGCACTAACGAAATGAACATGAAAGCAAAATCTAGAATTTATTTTCATAGCAATATAGATATGTTCACATGAAAATAAAGAAACAAAACAAACATGTAACACAAAAAACCAATATTGAAAGACCGAATGTTTATTGAACACAGACTTACAATGTCAATATGACGGCTAAGTGGGCACAAAGCACACAAACTTATCATCTACAAACCCCTGCGTATTTTGTTTTTGAAGTGTTTCCGGAATCCACCACCAACAGGCAAGCCATGTATTTATAGCCCAATGATTTTTTGTGACCAAAAAATTTGCGACGAATTTGTCTCAATTTTAAGAGGAATTCGTCCCAAAATTGTGACACAACACCGCTTCGACGCAAATCCAAGCAGGAAACCAGAACTGTCTACCGCCAAAAAATTACGACCAAAAACTTTGTCACCGCACTCCTTGAGCCTTTGCGACAAATTGCGACGAATTGGTCGCAAGTTTGCGACCAATTCGTCGCAATTCTCTTCATATTTCACACGAATTGGTCGCAAACGTCCATCTCCCCTAAAACCAATTAAACAATTATGCTACTTTCAATAATTTGGTCAAAAATACGTATATGTACATATAATATGTTGCCTCAATTAATTAGCACATTCTCAAGGTAAACAAAATCTCAAATTAGTGCATAATTCATATGTCATGTTGACGAACGTAATTGTATGCCAATTTATTATGCATTTCCTTAGACAAACAACTTAATGAATGCACGATTACATCATCCAATCACAAATTGGGTGAAGTTTTTACAATTTTAACATTACAAACAATTAATTCGTTATATTAATGAAGGTTAAGAGCTTAAATATGATGAAGACCAATTTTACAAAAAGTGCGACGAATTGGTTGCAAAAATAGCGACCAATTCGTCGCAATTCTTGACATTGGCAACGAATTGGTCACAAATGTCCATGTCCCTTAAACCCAATTAAACAATTATGTTAAATTTCAATAATTCGGTCAAGAATATGTATATGTACATATAATAGGTTGTGTCAATGAATTAGCACGTTCTCAATGTAAACAAAATCTCAAGTGAATAATGTATATGCTATGGTAACGAACATAACTGTATGCCAATTTGTAATGCATTTCCTTAGACAAACAACTTAATAAATGCACGAAACAATGGAGAGCTCTTCGAAAATTGGGTGAAGTTTGCACAATTGTAACATTACAAACATTTAATTTGTTATAGTAATGAAGGTCAAGAGCTTAATTTGGATGAAGAGCAATTTGGAAAAAATTGCGATGAATTGGTCGCAAAAATAGGGACCAATTCGTCACAAATAAATCTTTGCGACGACTTGGTCGCAAATATTCAGACCAATTCGTCGCAGTTCTTGACATTTTGCGACGAATTG
>CAODLS010672224.1:0-19093 GCA_948243855.1 Flueggea neowawraea | reverse complement strand
ACTTCTGCAGACTGAAGGGGCATCAAACCACCGGGGCCTCTAGAAAATCCTCCTACAACGTAAAGCTTATTGTTTAAGACTGCTGCTTTACAAAAGGCTCTAGCAGTGGACATTGGACTCACTTCACACCAAGCATTTTGTCCAGGATCATACCGCCACACGCATCTAAAAGCAGAAGCTTTTGATATTCCCCCAAGCACATAAAGACATCTATTGGCAGCTCCAATCGCACAGCCACCAAAGGGTATTTGGTCCACTGGATCCCTCCTTCCAAGCCAGCCCATTATCACATCTGCAAATTTGATAGTTGAACTTACAACATTCCACATTCCAGCCTTTGTCAACCCCTTTCTAGATTCAGTTTCAAAGGCATTACTTGGCATTATAGGCAACCTTTGCCATCTTCTGGACAAAGGGTCAAAACCATACCATAAGGGCTTATCATATTCAACTTTTGTCAATATGTAAAGCCATGCCTCTGTTGTTCCAAGTTCTTTTCTCACGTTGAACAGCTCCACACTGGCAATGGCCGCTTTCCAAGCCTGGGAAACTAGTTTCATTTTCAGGTAATATGTAAAGCCATGCCTCTGTTGTTCTAAGTTCTTTTCTCACGTTGAACAGCTCCACACTGACAATGGCCGCTTTCCAAGCCTGGGAAACTAGTTTCATTTTCAGGTAATATATCCTAGGAATTCTGGCAAGGATTTGAATTGATATCTCATCTGGAAGACTAGGAATCAGTCCTGCATTATCCTCAACAATGGTTGAGGACAATCTCCTTCTCTTGCAAGAATCATTTTGTGACACCTGAAAATGTTCACCAGCACCAGTTCTCGAACTATTTGAGCTTAATACTGCCCCCATGAGCAACTTTCAGATCCCTATAACTTCCACTCAGTTACATATTCAGGACTTAACCAGTGCTATTCCACATCAGAGCTTAGAACAGAGTTAAAATAACAAGAAAAGGAAGCTATGAGCATCAATCTCACATGTCAATTACATCAGAAAAGTAAGGCCGACACATCATGCCTCACTTTTGGACATGTGATTAGCAACAGAACACAATAAACCAATAGTCTATCACACGTTGTCCATTTTATCAGGAAAAATTATTCAAATGTCAATGAGTAAAACGTTTCACATATATGCGGTATGCACTATGATAAATAGCAGTTCCAAATAAGACTCGATCACAAAAATATCCATAACTCACAAGTACAGTTGATTTATTTTCAAAAACCAACTGGGTAATCATTTTATGCCTTCAAACTTGCTACTTTCACCAAACTCATGCCTCCAAAACACTATTCTTTAAAAGAAAAGAGAATCAGTGAGACAACCCTAGAGAGAGTACAAAGTTTTAGCTTCTTCCCATGCATAATATTAAACTCAGCAACATTATCTAGATGAACTTAATCAGGTAATTCAATGCTGAAATTGTCGAACTGGAATTTGACTCTACTCACTACTAAAGCTATGCTAAACTTCAAACTAGAATGTCAAGAATCAAGCTCCAATTATTTTGACCTTTTCGTTATACAGCAACTTCCATAGCTTAGGATAATAATACATTGGCAACCCATTAAATTTCATTATCTTCTAAATTTCCAAATCGAGAATTTAAAAGTTAAATTAAATGAGTTTTTTCATCAATTGCAAAGTTTTTTTAGTTATAAATACAAAGAACGGAGGAATCAACAAAAAATTCACATATTCTACCAAGAAAATAAGGAATTCACATAAAAACTGAAGAAATTGAAGAAAATACTGTACCTTTATGCCATGATGAGACAGTGAAGACATTTTGGGATCGATTATAATAGGTTTCAGCGGTTGGGGAGTGACAGAGATGTTGTTAAAAAGAAAAATCAATAAATAAAAGATTGGTGGAAAATGAATTCTGGTTTGGAGATGGTCAGTGTAAAATTAATAGAGACAGCTGAAAGTAGATGAGAAGAGGAAGAAGAAAGAGATTAAAGAATCAAGAAAAGAAGGAAGAGAGACGGCGTAACCAAAGCTGAAGATTTATTGATTTGTTTATTTTATCATTTGTCGTTTCTTTAAACCAATATAATTAATTAAAAAGCGTACAATAACATTAACAATGTTAGCTATAAATTGTTATTATATAATCGCACTAAGTATAATATTATTGATCGCCCTTTTTTTTGGTCAAATATTATTACTTATAAAATGTTTATGTCTACTTTTAACTTCGTATTGGAATTAAATTGAATAACAATATTGTTGTTTTATCTTCCCGATGAACATTAAATATTGGGGGAATTAGCAACTGTTCCCGAGCTTTTACTATTTATTCATTTTAGTCTATCCTGTTTCAAAAATAGCTGTTTAGGTCCCTATACATCATCTCCGTCGGTTTTCAAATCACAGGGATGCATGTATTAATAATGGTAAACTTGAGGGACTAAAGAGTTAAATTCCCAAATTCTAACTTGTTTGATAATCTCCGTCGTTCAGGTTTAGCGATTCAGTTCCTTCACCCATTTTTACTCACATTTGCAGCACTAATAATTTGCTTTGATTAAATTAACAAAGTCTATGAAAAAAAAATTACAGAAATACAGAAATGGTTATTCTGAGAAAGAAAGAAGAACATAAAAATCTCGAGTATTTTCTCTTCTAACCTGTATACGAATTTTGCCCCCTTTCTTTCTGTAATTAAGTTTCAGAAATTTGTACAAATCATTTGGCTTTGGAGGTACAAGGCGAAGGAATATAGCTTCCATCGGACCGGCGAAACTCAAGCCGACATTGCAAGAGAATCGCGAACCGAACCGAACCAAGCAAACCGACTCGCCATCTCGCCTTCGCATCGCCTTTCAAATCGAACCGGACTCTGTCTTCGTTCAACGACGCATCCACCGTCTGCATCTGCTGTGGGTCCAGCGATATCGGCGATGACGTGGCAACAAAATTGAAATCCACATGGTTATGCTTCGACACATTGTACTCACCCGCCTGCAATATTGCGATCACTGTACCGTCGAACATAAGGTTGAGCTTCAATCCCGAGAAGCTCGCGTGCGCTTTGCTGTTATCGTTCTGTGATCTTAGAACGATTGTCACTTGCGTGATGAGGACACCGGTGTAGTCGTACTGGAATTGATTCAAACGAGCATCGACGACGCTAATGTTTGGGACTCGGGGGTGGATTACTAGGTATCCCACGAAGATGATGATTCCGACGATGATGACGCCGACGGTGATGATGGTGCAGATTATTGCGGCGCACCACCAAAAGGGGTTGGTTGTGTCTTTTTGGACCGGGTAATTCCGGGGTTGTTTGGCCATTGATGGGCAGAAGTAATTTGATGAAATTTGGGAGTGAAAACATTCAGTGGGAATGTTTTGGAGGATGGTTTTATGTTGGGGATGATGTTGGTGTTTGGGTGGTGAATTAAGGGATTGATTGAGGAGGTAAAGAATTATGGGTTTTGGATTCTTAGCTCTAATTGGTGGGATAAGGTTAGGTATCTTCTTTTCCCAGTTCTAAAGCATTTTGTGTCTTGCTTATGGCTGCTGCGGTGACGGTGGTTTTGCTCCTATTAGGCCTTGTTTGGATCCTTATGAGAAGGAAAGGAAAGGAAACGAAAAGAAAGAAAAAGAAAAGAAAAGAGAGAAATGATATTTTTTTCTATGGTGAGAAATAAAATTGACTCTATATTTCTCTCCATTTTTTTTTTAATTCTTTTTCATCCATTTCTATTGAAATAAATAATAGAAAAAAATTAAATTTTATTTTATTTTTTTCATTTATTTCTAATGAAACAAACAGGGACTTAAGCATTCTTGCCCCCTTTATACCTAAAAAAAGTTATATGCTAAGCTTGCTTTTTGTGCTTTTTATTGAATCGTTCGGCTTGCAGATGTCTTTTTAGGATTTTTCTTAGTTATACTTTTAGGAAGGAGAATTTTTAATTGGATCTATTTTAAAAATATAATTTTTTTAATTGAATTAGTATATGACTAAAGTCATACGTTAAGTATAATAAAAAAATTTCGGTCTTTTTAAATATAATAAAGATTCGAGCTGGGTAGGAACATGCCTGCGGCGAAGCTCATTCCTTCGCGGCCAAACTGTATATTCTATTGCAACACCTTTTTGATGTCATGAGTTCTGTTCATAAAACATCTGTCTACCCTTAAGCTTGGTGGTACAACTAGCTAGTTATCTTTGTTTTCGTTAGTAAGAATTTGTAGGATTTGCTGTTTCCGATTGAGATCACAACTCAATGGAGTCAAAGCCTTGATAGTTTCAACTTTCAAGCTAGGGTGTAGAGTACAGCCTGTAACTGATCCCTGCCGAATTGTGGTGACTATGTGGATGGCGTATACGTGCTATCAGCTACAAACAACGGGGTAAACTAATTGAGGTGCTACGGTCTCAAGAGAGAACCCTCCAAACTTGTAGAATTAGTAAACTAATTGAGAAGGTTTTCTTTCTTTTTTGACAGATTTGAGGAGGAATATTCAGATTTGCTTTATTCTGGTTCTCGAACTCTATATTTGTACTAGCTGAAGTGATCTAGTAAATGATTAAATTACAAAAGTTATGCAACTCTAAATGCATGCAGGGATGTCAAGATTCTGCTGGTGTTTTGTTGTTCACTTCATTGAGTGTTTAGAATCCTTCACTTCCAACAAAAACAACCCTTTACATTGATGAATAAATATGGTTCATCATAGTGTTTTGATACTTCTGGCTTCAACTGTGGGTGGGTTGGCCTGCATTTTTCTTTCCACTGACCTTGTTGACATTATTGTAGTTAGAATGTCAATGGTTTGCCTGATGAGTAGTCTCCTCGAAAATTCTTGGGCTAAGCTCATTGTTATCATCAAGTTGGGGTGATTTTGAAGATTCACACCCACCCAAAGTGCTTCAGATTTTGAAAGCATGAATGTGAAAAGAAGAATAGGAATTGTGGAGTCTCCTTACCCGTAACTGAGTAAAACGTTGACACTTATGATAATTTTATGCTTTCGGCAGGATCTGTCAACGTCCGAATTCTTGAGCATAAGGCCGTGTTTGTTGTGAAACTTGATATCTATAGACAGCAACCGCAACCAGTACAGTGGGTTGCGCTAATGGACAAAATTGTTCCAGTATGTCTGTTGTTCATGCGTTTTAATTGTCTGGGTTTCTTGGTGTCTTGATTATGAATTATGATTGTAACATGGTTGGGACTTAGTTTGGAGCAGCTTCGTTTTAAACGTCCCTTTATGATCCTGATGGCGATGCAAATCATAACTTCGTGGTTAAGTTTCATGAGAAGAAATGTGTTTTGGGATATAAATGAGTTGAGCCTTTCGTGAGTTGTTCGGTGTTTGGTCCAATAAGATTTCGTTTATGTCTCAATACATAAACCATTCAAATCTAAACAATTTTTGAATTTTGATATGTAATGAGTCAAGTTTGAACAATTCAAAACTCGGTTGGAAAACTCATGAATGAGTTCAATTTGTGAATAAGTTCCGAAATGTACTAATTTATTTGTGATTCGAGAACTTTTAATAAGTCAAACTTCTATTCGATCACAACAGGTTTTAAAAATTTCCTATTCCAAAAAATTTAACAATAAAGTGCTTCATCATTTATTGCCATAAAAGATGTCATGTTGAGTCTTCTTCCATGAAAAGGAAAGATCATTGGTAACCTGAAGCAGTAGTTGGATTAGGAAAAAGAGAAATGGGGTGAGAGAGGCTCGAACTCTCGACCTCAGGATCACTCAGACGCTATGAGACCTACGCGCTAGCCAACTGCGCCACCACCCCGTGATGTGAGTTTAGTTCAATCTAAATAAATAACATTTATATATAAGGTCAATTTCAGGTATTAAAGACCCAAAGTCTCTGCGCATGTGAGAGAGATCAGAGAGGAAAAGGAAGTGAGGAAGTGGGAGAGAGAAGTCTGCGTTAACACTGCATTTACAGCCACTTCTTCTCTGTGAATTCCTTCATTTATTGCTTGCTCTCTGCTGCCACTTAACTGCTCTTTCCCCCTTTCTCCTTCCTATATTCCTTTTGACCATTTCTTCCCTATCCCAAGTACGTTCTTGTTCAGTAATATTTACTTCCCTCTGTCAGAAGATTTATTTACTCACACTGCTGTAAGAGGAATTTGTTGTTTAAAACAATGTATCTTGTGTTTATTTAACTACTAATGCTGTAATGTTATATATGTACAATTTGAAATTGCCTCATTGCAATCTATTTTACTATTCAATATCAAATTAAGCACAATTCTTATAAACATTTACTTGATAGCACCACTGTAATCTAGTAGATTGCTTATGAGAAAACTACTAATGACTGCAGTAGGTAGGATTCTCGAGTTCAAGTTTTAGTATTTAGAAATTCTAAGATTAGATATTAATTAAAAGTTTTACTATTTATAAAAATAGTATCTGACACCCATGAAGGGTAATCCAGCTGATAAGTAAATAAAGATTTGTAAGTCATTTTCTGAATTTAAATATTATGAATAACAACTATATATATAAATAAAAGAATCCTATTTGACTCAAATACCAAATGATTTTTAAATATCAAGATCGAATTTTAGAGAACACCTCATAATGATTTAATGCAATAAACTAGTTAAGATTCTATAATCATTCTGACATGAGATCACCTCATTAATTATACAATGCAGCAGTGCAGCTAACCAATAACCGGATCATGAATATGTAACATTGACAAGAATTAGTCAGAACCTCAATCATTATTATTGTTATTATTATAATTTTTTCCCAAGTTACAATCTCAAGATGAATTAACTGTAGAATGTCAGAGTGAGTTTAGTTACAGGAGAGTAAGAAGAGAAGAAGACAGGAAGAGTGAAAGCATTCAAAACAATACACATAGTAACACTCACAGGACAGATCAAACTGCCACTGCCACTTAACCTTTATTAGCTGCCTCATTAATTCTCCAATGCATTTCCATTGGCCTCCGCACTTTTTATTTAGTCCCATTTCTCCTCTTTCACTTTCACTCCCTCTCCCTTACTCACCTTCTTCATTATAACCTCATCCAACCCCACACTTTTAACACTCAAAAACCCATCTTTATCACTTCCAAGCTCACTCTCTGTAGTCTCTGTGTGTGTGCTAACTTGAAGCTATGGCCATGAACATGAAGACAAGTAAGAAAATGAGAGGTTTCATGTGTCATTCCACTTCTGCAACTGCTGTTTGCAACGTTGCTGATCCACGTTCTGTCATTGTTCCAAGAAAACTTCAACTTCTTGATCATCATAGCTCTACTAATCCCTTGATAAACCATTCTGCAACTTACTCTAAACTTGTTCGGTCTCGTAGCTTTGCTTCGTCTAATAACAGATCAGTTCTTGTCTCTTCTTCCATCAACAAGAAACAAGACACTACTAGTAATCTTCATGATCATCCTAAACCTAAACCCATCTTGAAGCCTCCTCCTCCATTGCCTTCTTCCGACCAGGTTTTCCAGGTTCGATCATTAATAACTTTGCTACTTTAATTAAAGTTCTTGGTTTTTTTCGTTAATATTAATGTTATATGTTTGAAATTATATTACTTCCATGTTTTCTTGTTAGAATATTACTGAAAATCGAACCCTCGACCTAGCCGTAAATGAATCAGTGTCTTAGATCATGTTATAGGCATTGTTGCAGAGAGAGATAAGTTAAAATGAATGGCTGGTCTTCGTCATGGGCCATGTACATGTATAGGTCTTCGTCTTCGAGATAGGTAAGTCCTTCATATTATATATGGACCACAAATGCAATTCAGAATAAACGACATGTACACTACTGATTAGAAATTTTCAAGATATATAGATACAGATTTGAAGTGCATTTTCTCTTCTAAAACTAGCTGGTTTGGACCAATAAACTTGTAACTCATTTTTATTAAAGTCAACTCCAGTACTACAAAGAGTCAAGAGTTCGTAGTTCATTAGTATGAAAATCAACTCCAATACTATAAAACATCAATAATTCAATTTTAAGTAGAGCAAATACAATAACTTATCAAGAAAAAAGCTAGCTAATTTGGGATTGATCTTCACATTGGTGTAACCCTAATTGAAATCACATTCTGTAGCTATAGCAAAGTAGATCTCTTTGCTTTCTACACGTCAAAGTAATTTTAAGGAATCAAATCAAGGACATGAGTAGACATTATTAACAGCTATATAAGGTACTAAGCAATTTCACCATTCATCATTATATATATATATATATATATATATATATATATATATATATTCTAATTTGTAAAATACGTGTAATTCATTTCTATTTAAATTATTTTTTGAATCTTTAATATACTATTTTGGTGAACGTATAAGGACAAATATAGTGTGATACGTGAAGATTTGTGATGGAATAGCACACCTTAGTGTTGGCTAAATGTCCATAGAAGTTTCACATGAAAGCATAGGGGATTGGAAGATTATTAGTATTATTGTGGTTTTGATAGATTTGGACAACACAGTCCAAAATTATATGTTAGTCTATACGACAAAATGGTGTGATACATATAAAAATTACACCAACTCATAAGAATAATGTAATAATAAGTTTGTCACGTCCATTTATGTCATTGTGTCATACCATATAATTGGTTTCCACATTTTTCGACCTACCACAGTACCACTCGTCGCCAATAATAATTATATGGTGCCCATCTAGCTAGCCATCATTTATTTATTTACTTAGAGGATAGAATTAGTTGAACGTTTCAAAATTAATAAATTAGCCTCCAATAAGAGAAATCTTTTTTCTCTTCATATATAAAGTAGTTGAACGTTTGTATTAATATATATATATATATATTACAAAGACTTATAGTATAATGGTATTAGAGTTATATATATTTAATTATATATATTTAATTTTAATTCGATTTTTAGCAGGAGAAAACTGAAAATAATGTCTTTTTTCAATACAAATGGGGTGTCATTTTAATCGTTGGTACATGGTAATTATGAATATGTTTTCAGATTACAATAATTTATTAGAGATAAAAAGGAGTAACAATGTGTCATTAAATAAAGTTCCCTCAATATCGACTAATCAGGGGACTATAAGAATATGGTTAAAATTGATTATTAGAATAAAAGCTTAAATTCGTGGAGAAACACCGATATACTATTTATTTTGTTATAGCTCATAATGAGAGATGATATTGAAAGTGTTGAATATGCAGGTGGTGGTAATGCGAGTTGCTCTTCATTGTCAAGGTTGTGCTGCCAAGGTGAAGAAACATCTGACCAAAATGGAGGGTAATTGCAATTAACAATAATTAATCACATTTTGTTCTGTTGTCAATATTAATTAATTATCATGATTTTGTGCTCAAGGTTATTTTTGTTGTGTAATATTAGGGGTGACATCATTTAGTATAGATTTAGAGAACAAAATGGTAACAGTGATGGGACACGTGTCACCGGTGGAAGTGTTAGAGAGTATCTCAAAGGTGAAAAGAGCAGAGTTCTGGCCTTGCTCATCCACAGTTGAAAAGAGCTACACACAACAGGTCCTCATCAAGTGAAGATATATGCTTGTTTTTATTAAATTAATTTAGTTGCTCAAGTTAGTTTAATGCAGTACGTACGTAAATGGTGGTCCTTACCAACCCAAAATAAAAGTCAAACCACCATCAAATGAAATGTTTATTTTATGAAATGTTTTATTACAATTTTAAGAAATTCATGATTTAAAATGAGTTATTTTATTAATTTTGCACGATCCACTCAAGTACTTGTTATATATCTCTTGCTTTTATTAGGTTTGGTTTGGTGCTCCACATTCATGTTTGTTTGTTCCATTTCCTCTACGTTTGTTCGTTTAATCTACATTTTTCTTTGTGTTTACTTGTTGCATTTACTCTATGACCGACCGTCCGTTCAATCTACCCTATTGCTTTATAAAAATTATGTCGCATATTTCTCCCATTATATATATAACTAAACAAACATTCAATAATTTTTTTAAACAATTAATAGAACCAAGTTTTCACTATTTTCAAATAAGAAAAAGATAATAATCCCTGAATAATACTTGTCACAAGTTAAGAAAAAGAAAACAATTTCAGAAGCAAATGAATAAATAATGCAATTTACCCTCTTTTGCCCCTAATTTTTTTTTTAAAAAAAACTCAAATCAAATAGAATTTTTAATTATAAAGTATAATTTTTAATTTGATCACCAAATTTGAAAAAATCTAATTTATAAGAATTAGATAAATAAAATGAAAATACGAATATAAATAGTCTAATTTTGGTTAGATTTTCTACCAATTTTGGTCTAGTTTTGGAAAAATCACACATTTATTTTAAAAATAAATATGGAAATTGAAAAAATAACATAGCCCAAATACATTCCCTCAAACGGAAACATGTGTTAAACCTCTCTAAAAATACCAGATCTATACACAAGGAGAAAAACGAGCCTAAATCAGATTCAAAGTCGTTCTTCAAATCAAAAACTACCATCTGGAAAATCTATCGAAATCACAAAATGGATCGACAACGAAATGGCTATCTATACTACTTCCTAAACAGGTAATGTAAGTCCAAATCTTATTATTCTAGACCTTCTAATACAGATTCCAGTAGAATCTAAATATAATTCTCATAAATAGCTACAATCGACGACCAAACAAGCTTCATTAAATACAAACTGTCATCAAATCAAAGAAACAACTACAATGGTGCAAAGCAAACACAAGAAACATGTTCGATATGATCTTCAGCATATATCAAGTTGAAATCGAGAAAACAATAGCATTAAAACACGATGACATTGTTACATTGCTAATCGCATCGCCTAAATTTCAGAATTTTGTATACAAAAGTGTACTTATACGTTTGAACACTTTGAATTTTTTTATTGATTTTTTGTACAATTCTGCATTAGCTTGAACAAATAAATACAACTAGCTTGCGTTTACAAAATCAAGTGTTCAAAGGTCTACAAACGTCTACAAAACAGAAAATAATTTAACGTGATATTTATGATTTTAATATGTAGGCATTTTAAAAGGTTTTTGAAGGTGTATATAACGTATTGATTTTTCGTGAAAAAAGCTTGTTCCAATTTCTTTTTTTTTTGATAAATGACAAAAAAAATGGACATCATACAAATAATACTATAACACAGCGGGATTTGGGATGAAAATGGAAAGTTCAAGGACTATACTTTTGTCTTGCACAACTAACTATGACAAACTATGCAAAGTTATCTCAGACAACCTGAATCTAAAAGGCTTGCACGCAAAATTCAGCATTATGTACAAGATACAGGAAGACTATCCACCATTCCCTATAGAGAATGACCTCAACCTGCCATTCTACATAGAGCTCAAAGGAACATAAGCAAAAGTGATAAAATATCATCTATGTCTCACAATATTTGAAATCAACTAAGATGACACAGATTAGAATATGATCCCTCCACCATACCTAATAGAAACAAAGATGGACATAACAAAAATAAGCACAACATTTGAGGAAAACATATTGTTTTACCTACTAGAAATGCTACAAATAACATCCAACATTGCAAAGGATGGTATTCAAAACCTGCAGTTAGAAAGCGACGATGACAAAGACAACAAGACTAACAATATAGATGATTGTGAATACAAAAGTGGATAGAGAATAACAGAGGGGCATATCTTCAACAACAAATAGTGTGCTAAAATTGCTATCAACCACTATACTTTAGTGAATCACTTTAACTACAAAGTGGAAAAAACTTGCAATAGAAACTACTATGTAAGTTACATTGACAAAAGCTGTAATTGGACATTCAAAGCATCAGCTATCTTCAACACAAAGGCATTCAAAGTGAGGAAATTTCACGATGTGCACACATGTCCACTTGAAGTAAAGTTCAGAAGAACCACAACAAGCAACACACTACAAGAAAAACATGGTTTTGCGACGAAAGAAATTCGCCGCAAAAATTGGAAATTCGTCGCAAAACAAATTTTGCGACGAAAGTTTCGTCACAATATTTCTTCTCAAAAACACTCGCAAAAAAAAATTGTCACTAATTCGTCGCAAGATATTGCGACGAATCAAATTTTCGTTGCAAAGATAGAGATAAGTCAACTGACATTTTTGCAACGAATTCGTCACAAATTTTGCGACGAATCCATCTCAACTTTTTGCGATGAATTCATCGCTATGTTTTGTGATGAATTAGTCACAATAAGAATTTTGTATTTTTTGTATTTTATAATTTTTGTATTTATTATTATTTAATATTATTAAATTATTTAATAAAAATGAAAAAAATAAATAAAAACATTTAACATCCAAAATAATTCAAAAATATATTTAATATTTAAATGTTAAATTACATTAAAATAATTTAATATTTATAAACTCTAAAATACAACAACTACATAAACCTTACATATCTAATTAGTCTTATCGTCGGACTTCGATCTTGGCTTTTGTACTAGGAGCTCGTATTTCCGAATGAGATGAATGATGTTGTTTTACCGTTTAATAGCTCGCTTCCTTAACATCTCCCAACTAAGCTTGAGCAAAAAGATAATTAATACATCAAAAAATATTTTTATCACAAACCACCAATTAAAACAAAAATCAGCATCCCAAGTGCACAAAAGCAAAAAATTACATTATCATTCACCAATCCATCCATCCATTTACTTGGCACTAAAACAACACACAGAATATAAAGCAAATTCAAACAACTACAGGCACAAAATCAACACACCATCCATCATAGAATTAACATTACTTGAATTCTATCTAACCTCACCAAACAACAATCACCAAATTAACATTACATTATCATTCACCAATCCATCGATCAATTTGTCCATAAATGTTTGACTACATTTATTTCTCTCCATTTCTTAAATTGTTCATGAAATATTTTGTTCCAAATTTCTTAACAAAAAAAAAAGGATCTCAAATTTGCTATTGAATTTGCACCAATACATTAATGAACATAGCAAGTTTTCATCATCGCAAAAGAGGCAACTAAAATTAAAACTCACTATAAAATAATATTGTAATTATGTGAAGTATGTATTATTCTCATGAGTCATGACATAAAGTATCTAACGTAACAAAGATGTGAATATTTAATTGTACCATCTTAATATAAATGCATTTGTACTTAATACACTCTACTTTAATTGCATTTCCATTGAAAGTCATTCACAAAGACATACAAGAACTTTGCATATTTTTTAACTTTAATTCCTTAAAATCACTACTTTAGCCAAAAATTTCTAGAATTTACAACTTAACCCACCTGCCAAATATTAACTTTGGTCCTCACTTTTCAACCAATCACAATTCTCCCATTCGTTCTTAAATTTCCAGAATTGAAATTCAAACCTAATCCATTCCAGAAATTCAATCCAAACACATTCGGCTCAACCAACAATTTCAAGAACCAACCCGAAATCTTCATTATTATACCAATCAAAACATCATCCTTCTTCTTTATTAAACCCAGAAATCATTGGAATCACTTCCTACTCAATGCAGAAACTTCAAACCATCCAAATCAGTCCAACCAAATTTAAGAACAGAAATGGAAAAACAAAAATACTCAATTCGACAATCCCGCATTATCCAACAACATTAGAACAACTCAATTACTTACACTGCATCAAACCTAATACAAAAATACATCTCAATAACATAAAAAAACCTACAGACCAAAACTAAATAATCATGAAAAGAATAGAAACCCATGAAAGAAAACCCACAATATCAACACTAGAAGCAATCAATATGAAAGAAAAAACATAAAAGGAACACACTTTAATGGGGAAAATGAAGAAACAGAAAAGCAAACCATCAAGAAACAGAGAGCACCGACGTGACAGAGAGCAAGGCGAGAGAGAGCCTCGGTCGGAGAGAGAGCAGGGCAAGAGTGAGTGGGGACGGAGCATAGATGAAGAGAGGGCCGAGAGAGAGTGGGAGCAGCGGATTAGGAGACAGTGAGTTCGGCGGATTGAAAGAGAAGTGTGCCTGTGTGAGATTTAGGTTTTATATCAGACGAGTTGCGATGCATTCGTCGCAACTTTTTCGGAAGCCCGCCAAAAAAATTCGACAAAAATTGAAAAGGCCGCACAAAAAATTAAGTGGTTTGCGACGAATTCGTCGCACTTTTTCATAGATTTGACACGAATTCGTCGCAATGTTTCAGGGCAATTTTCAGGGGTTTGCGACGAATTCGTCTCAATTTCCGAAACCTTCCCAAAATTAGAAATACTTATGTTTATTACTATAAATATAATTAAATTTTATTTAAAATCCTTAAACACATTGTATTTCACTTTTAAAAAAATTAACTATATATTGGGTGTCATATTTTCTGAATTTTAACAAATTTAAACCAAATTAAAAATTAATATTTTCGATATTATCAACTATATTTCAATTACAAAAAAATCAAACATAAGTAAAAAAAAAAAAAAAAAATTTCACCCAAGTTTTGATTCTTTTATTCTAATTATAAAATATTTTATTCAAATTAATTGTTAAAAATAATACATTAGAATGTTTGAATAATACATTAGAATGAAAGAATCAAAACTTGGGTGAATATTTAAGACATATAACATTAAAAATAATTAATTTTTTATATTAATGGTAATTAATAGCTTGAATATTCTTAATGAAACAATTAATTGATAAATGTAAAATTAATTTATGACGATTTGCAACGAATTCGTTACTAAATTAGTGACGAATTCGTCGCAATTTCATTTTTGCGATGAATTCATCGCTGTTTTTGCAATCATTAGTGACAAATTCGTCGTAAAAATAGTGAAAACCCAATATTTATGGTATTAATTCTCGATTATTAGGGTATATAATTTTTTCATTAAAAATATTCAACACCTTTTATTTAAATTAATATCACAAATTAATTGTTTGTAACTTTCACCCTAGTTTTGATTCTTTCATTCTAATTAGAAAATATTTTTATTCTAATTAATTACTAGAAATTATCTGGATGAATATTATCTTATGTTGATCTTTTTTTCCAACAATGGAGATATTTAATGAAGTCATGAAATCATGTTGCCGACAAATCTAGACCGTATGTCATGTTGAATTTTAATATTTTTTTATTTTTTAAATAAATATCCAAAAAGTTGCAATGAAATCACGTTTCGTAGCAAAATTTTGGGACGAAATCATATTCGTCACAACTTTTTGGGACAAAACCATATTTTTTGTCGCAAAATAGTCAACACCAAACTTTCGCGATGAATTCGTCCGACAAACTAAATTTCTTCGACGCTTTTTCTTGCAGTGCAAGGTATTTGAAGAAGGCCATAAACCAATTCCTTCCAACCAAACCCAAGCTTGCTACATACTACTGACCCATTCTAAACCAACTCAAAACCCAAACCAGACTCAAATAACCCACAATCATCTCCATCTTCGACTCAAAGCTGCCATCTTCTTCTTTCAAACGAAAACCAAACTTCTAAATGCTAGTTCAACATCTCCATTAAAATTCTGAGAAAAAAAAACATCACTAAACTCCTAATCACAGGAATCCCACCAATGAAACCATTACTCAAAAATCGCTACCACAACATTCATTTTTGAAACACACAGAAATGGTTACCCAGTATCCGCAAACCAAAAAGCATCACCAAAGTTAAAAAAAAAATAGAAACTATCTCTTAAATCACCCACTCCTTGCCCAAAAATATAATCTCACAAATCGTAACATTCACGTACCCAAAACGTGAAAGGACTCAAAAGATTACACCACTCCATAGATCTTTTTGTCTCTCCACATCCCTTTCACCTCAATTTAAACATTTTGTGAACTATGTCTCTCGATGATCACACGTTAGACTCATCCACTGAGATATTGTTCACTCTGAGTTCATGGTCTCTCACAGTTTTGTCCCTGAAAATACTTCTCAGTGGTTTGAGGGAGGAAGATGCTTATCAGTGTCCCTTGATCTCGACTCCTAAGCGATGTGGGAGCATGACACTACAATAGCCTCCTCCTCCCAGTAGAGACTAAGAGGTTTGAGAATACAGTTTTAACTTAATGGCTTTTTGCTCGAGTTTCCACAGGCGACGCCAATCGTTGTAGACCATGTTCCTTGACGATTGCACGTTAAACTTATTCACTGAGATATTTTCTTTTTTGAGTTCATGTGTCCTCATGATTTTGTTTCTAAAAAGGCACCTTAGTGGTTTGAGGGAGAAAAGTGCTTAGAAGCATCCATTGGCCTCGACTTCTAGGCGATGTAGGAGCATGACACTATAAAACTCATAATTCTGATTGCTTTCTCTTCTCTGAAACCTAGATTGACTTTTCCTTTAATCACTCCTCATCCATCTCAGTTTTATTTCTCTTCTCTGAAACCAAAAACAATCCAACTTGATTTCTTTCCATGTCAATGTCATTTTTTTGTTATTTTACCAATTTGTGTGTTGACTTAGGGGCAACAATGAGTGTGGATGTGTAGAAGAGATTAAGAGAGAGGGAGAGAGAGAGAGAGAGATCATTGCTCTTTGTGTTATTCTCTTCTCTGAAACCAAGAACAATCCAACTTGATTTCTCTCCATTTCAATGTCATTTTTTGTTATTTTACCAATTTGTGTGTTGACTTAGGGGCAACAGTGAGTGCGGATGTGTAGAAGAGATTAAGAGAGAGAGAGAGAGAGAGAGAGAGAGAGAGATCATTGTTCTTTGTGTTATTCTCTTCTCTAATCAATCCATCCACATCTCTTCTCTACGCCGCAACAATCCAATCCTCTTCTTTGCTTCCTTCTTTGTACTCTCTCTGTCTCTCTTCCCTTTTTCTTTGGTTTGGTTCGTCACTTATGAGTTGATGGTATGGATGAGAGTAATGGATCTTTTCTGGATTTGTGAGTGAGAATCGAGGAATTCATTTTGCAAAACTGGGAAATTGAGACAATTAATAAGAAATGGAGAAATTGGATTTTGTTAGTTTAAATTGATATGACAGAATTGGGTTTATGTGTAGGAATTGAAAAATAGGGACAAGTAATGAATTGGGATTATGTTTAGGAATTGAGCTACTGTTTGTTCTTGGTGTGAAGGAAGCTCGGTAGAGAGAGAGAGAGATGGAGAGATGGAGGTTGAAAGAAATGATTGAGAAGGCTAGGGTTTTGCTGTTGGGTAGCAAAATGGTTAGATAATGGTCGCGTTTATAAATTGAATTGGGTTCGATTTTGGTTTAATTTTTGTATATTGAAAAAACTGTTGTGGTAGAGAAAAAAACTTACAAACTTTTATATATCATTTAACAACTATGTAAGCAAATTTTAACGCTGTTTAACTTACTTTTTAACAAAGATAAAATTGGGCTAACTTTATTAACATTAAAGGTACATTTGCACTGAGTCAAACGGCAGAGATAAAATCGTTCTTCGGGGCAAACAGTAGGGATAAATTTGCACCTTATCCCCTCCCAATTATACCTAACAAAAACATATTGAATTTTAATTAAATTTTTTGCACGTCCCATATATTTCACTCTTTGCATATGAGAGTCCATGCCATCAAGTGGTCAAATATAAATGCAATGCATTAATTTGCTCTTAGTGGAAGGCATGGCCACCTCTTATCTTTTGCATGAATGCTTAATTAACATGCAATAGTGGACAAGCTATACTAAGCTTCCTCATGCATTACAGCAACTCAAACACATACAATATATTATATGATTATAACTTTATGACTCATGTGATCTTTTATGCACAGGTTCGATTTTTTTCCTTTCTGATAAATGCAAAGGTTAGATTCTATTTTGCTAGATGCTTAATGATTCATAGGCATCATGCTTGTATTCATTTATCTAAAAAATCACTATTATATTCAATTTTCATTTAATTAAAT
Organism: Flueggea neowawraea; assembly: GCA_948243855.1. Lineage (NCBI taxonomy): Eukaryota > Viridiplantae > Streptophyta > Magnoliopsida > Malpighiales > Phyllanthaceae > Flueggea > Flueggea neowawraea. Next base: position 1,185 of record CAODLS010672224.1, on the reverse strand, counting down.
TTATGCATGACATGATATATATGCACCTTAATCTACATCACTTTAGCTCTATTAATTATTATTATCACTGTTAGAGATATAGATAATTGTCATAGTTAATACGTGTCAGGATAAATTTATTCTTATATACTATTTCCAAATAATTCTCATAAGTACCCTTTACTTGTTATAAAATCTATTTCTTACATGCAGGATATATAGCAGCTGATCCAGCACCTGATTCCAATATTTCAATATTTATGTTATATGTATACATATCTCACCGCTTTATTTGAAAAAAAAAACACTATTTGGTCAATGCATTTTCATATATAACGTGCAATAGCATGCACATGCAAGATGCAACTGCATAAAAAGAAAGTTTACAATAAAAATTCCTAGATACAATATGCACATAATTAATCTTCTCTATTGTGTTTAGTTGATCATATGATTGACCACAATTCACATATTTAGCACTTACCACATTCGACAATCAAGGAATAATAAAAACGAAATTAAAGAAAATAAAGAGGAATAAGTATATGGATGATAATTAGAGAATATCAAACTCCATGTTTTACATATAGATATGTGCATCCTGATCTAGACAAGTCCATTACTAATAATTAATAAAAATCCATGCTTCACCTTCACTGGGGTTTCTTTTCCTCTTCTTTTCTCATAAAAAATATAGAACAAGAAAAAGAAAAAAATTCCTCAAGTGATGAAAACAAGAGCCGGGAATACTGAAACAAGTAACAACATGATACCAATATAAGATGGTGGTGGGTGGGGACATAGAAGAACATGACGAGAATAATATCGTCACCATTCTTATTGATGACCCAAAAATTCCACCAAACTGACGCCACTCACCACGGACATAGACACCGACACACACACACACACACAGAGAAGCAAATTTAGTGATCGAAAAACAAGCAAGGATCTTTTTCGTGGGAAGAGGAACCTTTTATATCAAAACCTGACACAGAAAAATATTGGACTTTCTTGTTTTCAAACCAAGAAAAAACCAAACCAAACCCCACAATTTGTATATATATACTTCTCTCTGATGATATCTCTTCCCTTCTCTACGTTTCCTATGAAGCAAAGTGCACTAAAACACACAATCATCATTACCTGTTTGTTCACTGCCGAAAAATACAGAAAACAAACACACACAACACCCCAACAAGAAAA
>CAODLS010672157.1:0-10505 GCA_948243855.1 Flueggea neowawraea | reverse complement strand
AACTTTGAAAATAAATTTGGAATTTATCTCTAAAATATTTTAGAAAGTGAATATTAATTTTGGAAGGTATTTTGGGAAAGTATTTGAAAGAAAATACTTTGGCTATTTTGGATTTGAGAAATTAAATATTTTATTTAATTTCTTCATTTAATAAATTGTGAAAACTGTTTGTTGTTTGCTTTGTATGTGAAAGGATTTCAAAGTGGATTTTTTTGAAACAATCTATATATATACGGGTGTATATATATACGATATTATTTGGATATATATACGTGCATGTGGTAGATTTCAAAAATGTTTTCAAAAACTTTTTGAGGGGTCTGTGCCGCTCTTTTGTGTTATCGGCTCACTAGGGGAACTTACCCTTTTATTTTTCTTGTTTTTGTTCTATTTCACTTTTCAGGTAGCGGATAGCAGTCGTTTGGTTCTTCTGCGCTCATTGAGTGCCCTAGTGATCGGGCTGAGTTGTATATGTTAGTTGCTCTACACTGGGTAGTGGGTTATGGACTTACATTTGTTAAACAAATGTTTAACAGTTTTATTTAAACTATTTATTTAGTATTTTGTTATTACGAATATATTTTAATTATATATTCGGGAATATTATTTTTGAAAAATTTATCCCTGCTAAATTGTTTAATACGGTAAATAAGCCGATTTATAATATGAATTTGAGTAGTTTCTGTTCTCCGAGGCTTGTGCGAGATGAGCTGGGCTTCCATAGACGGTTCGCCTCGTACGCCGGTCACGGTCCCGGGAATGGATCGTGACAATATATACCTCACTCGACTTCATTCGACTCTCACTCTCATTTCTCACTTAAATCACTCTCATTGCATCTAGAAGTCATTTCTGTTGTTTCTCCCTCCTTTCATATCATCCCTTGAGGTAAGATTGATCTTCTAAACTCTTATTTACTTCATTTGCATCATTCTATCAAGAATGTTCATATTAGGGTTTTGAATAATTGTTCATAGGTTCGGTTCTGTGTTGTTCCTGTTGTTTTGATTGTTTGGGTTTGTTTATTCGGGGTGTTAGGAATCTAGAAACTCCTAGTGTTAACTCAAAAGCCTTAGAATCAATCCTGGTCTTGAAATGTGTTTGAAACCATTCATGTTGTGTCAATCTAGGATGAGTCCGAGTTTTTCTGCTGGTTCTGAGCATCGATTCGTGTTCAAAGGGTTGTTTAGAGCCAATGTGGATTCGTGTTCAGAGGGTTGTTTACGTGGATTCTGTATTTTACATCCAGAGTGATAGATTATCATTCGATATGGATTATTTGAGATCTTTCGAGAGTTCGCATCTGCATTTACACATTATGCATTTGGTATTCCCACAGTACCGCATTTCAATCTGCTTCTGATATATCTACCGATATATATTTGTTCTATTCAGCTTCCTATTCGTGCCCGAGAGACCAGCTACTGACGAGTGGGGCTTAACGGGTGTTTACACTTTGACTACCAAGTGAGTGAATAACAGCTTCAGACACATAGACTGTGTCTCGAACTATATATATTTTCTGTTGTGTATAACACATACTCTGAAATTTGACTAATATAAGGATTGACTACTCTGATTTTGATTCTGTTTCGTCTACTCTGCTTTCATACTATATTAATATGTTTTTCTTTTCTGATATGGGACACCTACTGTTACGGGGTAAAACGTGACCTTTGGTATACCAATGATCTGTTCAAGACCTAGCTGCCGGGGATGATTGTAGCCATGTGTTCTGATCCAACACATTATCTGGTATTGATTGTGACAGAGCTCACATACTTTATTATTAGTGCTAGGTGCACGCATTCTGATCGGGTCCCATATATCTGCATATATTTGTTTTGACTGAAAACGAAAAAATAGTTTTGTACGCCTCTGTGTTTATGATTGCTTTGTATGCGAACCATTTGCAAAAGGATTTCTGAAAAGCTATTACATAAGTATAACGTATATATATATATGTATACTGAACTATATCTGCATGTGTAGTTTTGAACTGTTTTCAAAACAGTCTTTGTGAAGTACACATGAGACGATCTGGAGTGTTATTCCTCACTAGGCCCTGACCCCCCTTTGTTTCTCTGTTTATGTGATTCTTATTAAGCAGGTTCACAGATTTTGGTTTCGACAACTGTCAGCATCCAGACTCCAGTTAGGCATATTTTGGTTAGTGATGCCCTTTTGTCCGGGCTCGTCTTTTGTTTTGTAGAGCTCCACATCGAGATGTAGTTGGGTTACCAGGTTTCCATTTTGGCTTTTGGGTTATGTTCCACATATATATATATATATATATATATATTGATTTCTTATTATGCTTCCGATTATTAAACGTTTTAACAAATGTTTTATAAATCTGATCGTTTGGGTAATATGTTTTGATCTCTGAGGCTTGTGCGAGATGGGTCGGACTCTCATAGATGATTTACCTTGTACGGTGGTCACAGGCTCGCAATGGGTCATGACAGAAACCAGATCTGGAAGACGAGAACCAAAGAAAAATAAGAAATCATAGACGAAGAAAGCAGAGGGAAGAGGAGAGAAAGAGCAAAAGGAAGAGGAGAGAGAGCGGAGGAAAGAGAGCGGGTAGAGAAAGAGTAGAGGGAAGAGACCAAGAGAGAGTGATGAGAGAAAACAAAGAAAGAGAAAAAAATTGAAAAAATGAGATGAAAAATTGGCTTTTAAGATTCAAATTTTAAAAAATAGTATATAACAAACTTAAACTTAAAAATATGACATGGACATAATTACCAAAATATGAGAGGTATTAATCAAAATCTAAATTTTAAGTATAACATCTAACATAATTAACTCTATTAAAGCTGATGGGAAAGCCCAACTTCAGCCTTGTTATGATCGAAAGAGTGCTGGCTGCGCGCAAATGAACCGATTTTGTATTAAAGCAAATATTGTGGTGCAAGCAGTATCTGCATAGTTTGTTTATTATCGTGCAATTCAAATAGAAATGATAGGAGATTGTATTCCATTTCCATAAGATCACATTATCATGTTTTCTTGGATCCGTCCCTGCTTGCAAGTACAAAAAAATTTCCAGCAAATGCTGAAAACTACACTAAACTGTAATATTCACGATGACATACAAGAACCCAAAATGTTCAAAATCCTATATGATGAGCTACAAGCCTCATTAACGACTTCTTTGATCAGCTCGTAAAAGCACACCTATGAACAAGCCAAATCCACTGTATAAATAGTAAGATGGGAAGTTCCTATCCCATACACAAAGAAGGCGTTTCCCTATCCCTTACACAAAGAAGGCAATCTTCTAAAACCTTATAAACCCTTGGAACCGGGGAGGTCAATCCATTGTAGTTGTATTTCAACTTCCCCACATTCCACATTTTTTAATCTGAGGCAGAGATCTTGGACAATCTTGCCGTCGCTGTAAGTGATGCAGCTTTCTTCAGATAAGCAGTTTTGCCTGCTTGGAAGTACTCTAGTGATTATTGTCCCACTTGGGAGGCCTGCCAAATTCATTTTTAAGGCTTCTATATAAGGTTTAATATCAAACTCTGCTTCTCCCATTTTGTCATCTTTGCTGAATGTGTCATGATCATAAACAATCTGGAATAACAGAGAAACATAAACACAAAAATAAACACTAAAATGAGAGATCCAGAGAAATAGATGAGCAGAAAAAAAAAAGAAACTTCATCATATAATAGTGAAGGAAATAATGCATAAAAGACATCATTATAGTGATTATTGATACAAAATTAAAACATACCTGGAAAAATACAGATTATAAGAGATTTAATAACTTCTGTATAAAAGCAATTACTGATAAGAAAGCAAATGTTTGAACTAGGTAATGCTTATCTAAGGAGAAGTATTACCTCCAATGAAAGGCCACAATTAAAGCTCAATCCCAATATAAATCCAACAAACAGTGGCTATAAGCAATGCACGATATTTCTTTGCCATCATTGTTAGATGCATTATTTTCCATTAACAAGACTACACCAAGCCCTTGTCAAGCCATTATTTGCCTCAGAGCTTACGTACTAGAGAGATGGGATTTATATGGTTCAAGGTGGTTGATTTAGTAGGTTTAAAGTTGAAATTCCAATTTGTATAACATTGTATACATCTTTTTCAGAAATTCAAATTGATTTATTGACCAGAAAAAGAAAATAATCTCATGGTAGTTAACTTTGTTAATGCAACCAGTTAGAAGCAAAAAAAGTAGGGGGAGAGCCTAGATGGAACAATTTTTTTTCCTTTTTAACCTAATGTCTCGGATTCTTGTTAGTATCTTCTGTACAATGCCATGGAACATTTACCTTATCCTCCCAGGGCCATGGAATGCCAGGACTACATGCACTAGAATGCCCTAAGAAAGAAGAACCCTAGCACTCTGAAGATCATATAAATATATACGTCCCACAGTTATAAGAATCTGCCTTCTATTTTTCCAAGTCTTTCAGAATCCACTTTGGTAAAGGGAAAGAAAAGAGACCAGAATCCACTTTTAAAGCACAATTTAAGTCCAATAAATCAATAAGAACAGAAAATAGTTGAATGGGGAAAAAATGTTCTTCTATTTTTCCCACAAAAATCAAAGTTTGTCGCACATATCAATGATACGGAAGAATCCAAACAAGAACATTTTGGTAGTCCTCCGAAATAGACAGAAACAAATAAGATTTGATGGAAATAGACTAGGATTATGGATCTAAGTAGTTTTGAATTTCATTTCTTTTTCCTTTTAAAACAGAAGAGAAAAAAATGCAGTCAAGAGGCAATTAAATGATGTGATCAACAATGAAAGACATTTGAGATGTTTCACTCCTTTTCCTTTTTCATGCCATAGGTACCGTAGACTGTGACCGTGGTCAGACTCCTACATCATATTGTTTAAATTCCAATGTGTCTCTGGACATCCAATTTCATTTTCATTTATCTATAATGTTCTAAGCTAAAAAAAGAAGAACATTACCAGCTTAACTGCAAGGCTAGGATCCGTAACAGAAAGAGTCAAATCTTCATTCCACTCGGGATTGACGTCCTTTTTGATCACACGAGTCTTCAATTTCTGCATCCAAGTTTCCAACACAAAATCAGAACATACCAGCTGCAACATCATAACATTTATAAACCAAACAAAAGAATGAATTGTGGTATTCCTAGTCTAAGATTTTAGTGATTCATCAAGTGCCTCATCAATCTACTTGAATTTGGAATCCAATGCCACCAATTGTGCTTCGTCAGATATTCAAAACAGAATCTAAGACCCTTTTTGAATTAATTTCATTGAAATCAAACAGAGAAACACAAAAAGGAAATGACAATTATTTAAGAATAATATTAAATTTCACACCAGCAAGAACAAGAAAGAACCACCTTTTCTACCCGGAATTGAATTCCAATCCCAATTGAACTAATCGGGCCTCAGCACTAACACAAAACACATCTTCTTATAATAAACCTATCCATTCAACACCACATTCATTGTGTATCAAGATAAAGATACGATCTTTAACGAAAAAACAAAGAGTTAACATTGCAAAGCGTGAAAATAGAAAAGAGAAGAAGGTGGGACCTGTTTGGCGAGCTTGACGACGACGTAAGGATCGCTGCTACGGACGTCACGGACGGCGAGGTTAACGCCGCGCTTGACGCGGATTCTAAGCAAACCCAGAAGATTCTCCGTGAGTGACGATGTTCTTCTTCCCTCAGCGTGTTACTTGTGATTCTGTCATTCTCTTTGTTCTGTTTTGGTTGGGTTTTTATCAATTTATCTCCACCTCCCTCTCCCTCTGTCTTTCTGATTCTGTACTCGTGAGTCCCTGCTTTTTTCAAAACCACTTTATTAATTTATCATCATAGTAACGGTCAATGTAAGTACCAGGTAAGCGTTTTCAAGGAGGCAGCTCTGATAAACACTTTTTTTTAAATCAATAACGAATTTCAAAATATTTTCTACTTATTCGAGCTCGTAATTTATTGATCATAAAATTAATTTAAGTGATAAATAATAGTGAGTTTAATTTTTAATTAATAAAAGTAAATAAAATGACATAAAAAAATTTCATAAACTTTTTTTTTTTATAATAATAATACTATATTAAATTATTTTTATAGCTTAATATATATAATCTGATTACATTGATCATCAATTCTACTCGCTTTTATTTAAGGTATGTACCCATGATGATGACAACAACAACCATTCTAACGTTTTAGAAACTACATATAAAGTACACTTGAATATTTTTAAATAGATATAATTATATCCTAATAAATTTACTAAATTCCATTTCAGAAAAATGATTAACTATGATTTTTTCACATTTTAAATAGTATTTTTAAATCATTTTCATCTTACATATTGTGTGTTTCAGACATACTTTTAAAGGTTAAAAATTTTACATTAGAATTTATATTATGTATAATATATGTGAATAAAAAATTAAAACTACTGTAAACCGAGTTTAGAAGCATGCGTGAAAAAAAAAAGAAAATAAATTTATAAATAAAATCACCTGGGTTTTGCTTTGTTTTATATCTTCCTCTTACCAGCAAAAATCAGAAAGAAATTCTGGCAGTAATTAAGAAACACAGAAATGGATTTAATTTGGGTTCTTATTTTTTTTTTTTGGCCTTTTTGGGTGAGAGGGAGGTGAGATTGGCCATGAGAGATCAGAGGAAGAGGCTTATGGAGACAAAGGCGACCGGGAGAATCGGTGGACGGTGATACAACAAATGGATGAGAATTGAAAATGGCTATTGTGTGGAAGAGTTGACTCAATCGCATACAAATAAGGCGTTAAAGACGCTTCCTTGTTCATTAGTGGTTGTTTTGTAGGGACGTGCCACCAAGTTCAGTGGTTGGTGTCATTAAATGGGGCACTTTTAGTCATGTTTCGAATAGACGTCAATGTAGAATTAGGACAAGTGACGCCATTAGAGAGCGGCTCCACGTTTAACTTGGTAAAAATTTATTTATGATTTGAATTGTTAATAAAAGAATCGATTTTGAACAGATTTTTAAGTTTGACTTAATAAATGAGTAGATGTTAAATATTCAAAAATTTAGCTCAAAAAGTTCTCGAAAAAGACTCGTTTGTGTGTTTATGAATAAGCTCGCGAACAAACTTATTTAATAAGCTTGTGAACATACTTATTTAATAAGTTTGTGAATATGCTCGCGACAAATCTCGACTTTGGGCTCATTTATATAGAAATATATACTAAATATTATGTATGTTTATTTTACTTTTAAATTATTAATATGTAGTATGAACAATTTTTATTCGTAATGTTGAAATATATGTAAGTAATTTTAAGTTTAATAATTTAACAGTTTATTTAGGAGAAAATAACAAGTTTATAACATAATATCTGATTTTTCTAGAAAGTGTACAATTGTGTACACAAGTGTACAAAAAGGAGTTCACAATTTTTTTTATAAGTTGATTTAATGAATTTTCAAATGACGGTGCACACATCTGTAATATTTTTTTTAAATTAAGCTGATTTATAGATGTTTATAAGTATACACATATTTTCGTCGGTGTAAACAATATTTACAAAATTTAATTTATTTAATGGTTGTCAATTTGGTGTACAGAAGTATACGTGTACAAAGGTGTACACTACATGAAATTTAGGTGAACAACATGAAATTTAGGTGTGCAAAGATGTACACAACCTTGAATTTAGGTGTACAAAGGTGTTATTTTACAAATTTATGGACAAATTTACAATTTCATGAATACTAAGGGACGTAACGTACAATATAAACACGTATGCAAGACGAGTCCATACAGTTTGAACTAGAATGATTGCACTCCAATGCCTAGGTTAGCAACTCCAACGATCTTAAGGCTTGGAAAGACTATAAATACATCAAGAAATGGTAGATAAATGGCTATCATAGTGTCAAAACTCCTTTCATTTGCATCAATAAAAAATACCAAAGATCAAGATAGAAAGAAAATCAAGATCATCAAGTGCATACAATCGCCTCTAGCATAGTGCTATCTTTAGGTGTGGGATATGTTTGTTGTTAGCCTAAGAAACAAAGGTTTTCAAAGGTGTACAAAGGTGTTAAAAGGTGTTTATATGTGTACAAAGGTGCTCAAATGTGTTCAAAAGTGTACAAAGATGTACAAGAGTGTTCATAGGTGTATAAAAGTGTTCAAATGTGTTCATAGGTGTATAAAGGTGTACATAGGTGTTCAAAGATTTTTATAGGTGTACAAAAGTTATTGAGATTAAGTAACATACACACTAAATGCTATTAAGTAGTCTAATACACTAATGCCATTATTTTTTGAACATTAGTTTAAGTATTATTATTTATTAACCACTTAAATCTTTAAGTTACAACTATAAAAATCTTTCAGTTGTTATAAGCTATATTTTTCTATATATATTAGAGTTTTTGATCATTTAAAAAAAATATTGAATATATTGTTAATTTAAAAAAAAAATCAAATATAGATTATAAATATAGAGTAAAAATTTCAAATTGAGTCAAAATGTTCACAGTCCCAAAATCATGACAGGGAAGAATAATAATTTTTTTTGTGACAAGGAAGAATTATATAGATTATAAATTATATTTTTTTTTTGTGACAAGAAAGAATTATAATTTGTTTATATGTCTGCTAAAAACCTTAGACGCATGCCCCCACTGTTCATGCACTCTTTGTCTTTTCCTCTTGGCTCTCACTAAAACAACCTTACATCCACCCACCCACCCACCCGTCCTTGTCCGTCCGCTTCTCTTCCTCCTCCATTTTCGTCTCTTCGTCTGATGCTCTTCCTCTTCCATTTCTGTCTCTCCGTCACGACTCTTCCTCTTCCATTTTTGTCTCTCCATCGCAACTCTTCCTCTTTGATTTATGTCTCTCTGTTGCGGCTTTTCCTCTTCAATTTTTGTCTCTCCAACGCGGTATGTCACTTAACTTCGATTGATGTGTTTTTCTGTTTTTTATTTACAGTAGTACATACCTGATTGCTACGGTTTGGGATAGTACATACCTGATTGCTATGGTTTGGGGTAGAGATATAGAATTATAGAACTTGTTCATGATGCATGTTGATCTTTGTTTGACGATCTGAAAGTTGAATGATAAAAGGTTTTCGAATTCGGCTGTACACATTGTTTTCACAAGGTTTCATTTTGGTTTCGAAATAATATTCCTGCACTTTTCTTTTTTTGGAACTAATGTATCATAAAAAATATATCTTGAAGATGTCATCTGATTGTATTATGGAATTGTTTTGGATAGCATTTTGTATCCATTAATTGTTTGATTTTGATTATAATTTAATAGCATTCAAACTCTTTCATTGCTATGATTTTTATTTCCTTTTTATTGTTGTAATTCTTTTCTTGTGTTTATAAAGTAGTGGTGTTAATTAAAAAAACTTGCAAACCCTGCCAAGTCCATATGACACAAACATAGTCTCACGAGTTCTTTTATAATTTCTCTAAACCATTTCAACTGATCACAAACATAGTCTCCGTATACAGACCAAATAAACAAAGGAAATCAAAGCACAACAGGTTCCAATAGAGCATCAAATAGGACCACTGATCTATTAACTATACATACTTGTTCTATGTTTAATGTGCAATTAATTTGATTCAAAAATTATGTTAGTGTAGGTGCCTTAGGAGCCAACCATTAAGGCCACCGTATAAATAACAACAAAATATAAAAGGCATGTTTTTGTTTCGCTAATTAATATGATATAAGAATCATTTTGGTTGGTATGATTAGATCAACAAAACAATATCCATGATATAGTAGGTTCACACCTTGTGTGCCTTCATTAGCAGGGAACACATTTGTACTTGAACACTATATCTAAATGTCCATAGTCAACGATTGTTAGTATTGGGCGTCGACAATCAGCAAGACTATTTCATGGTTTGGTCGCTTCCATTTCCCTATAGAAAGCATCTATGTGATATCTGGGCCAAACATGTAAGCGCACAGTTAAGCATTAACATGGGTGTTGGACTGAGCCGCTGTTGAGAGACCACATAGTAGATTACTTGAGTGTCAATGGAGAACTCTCAACAATGAAGATGGTGTATGTAATATCCTGTTCGTTTTGACCGGAATTTGATGGTATTCCGTCAAAACTTCAGGGAAATTCGGGCTTTGAGGTGTTAAACTTCGATCGAGAATGTTTGGAGGTGGTTTGTGTGTGCAAAGCATATAGCAGGTCATCTGTGTGCGTTGGAGACGTTCTACGCACATAGATTGAGGTCAGGGCATCGTCTACGTGCGTAGGTGAATGTGATACGTGCGTAGATGGATGTCTGATCCAGACCGTGAGTGTGTCTGGGCACGTCTGTGTGCGTTGGAGACGTCTGCGCACGTTGGACGTGATTTGGACTTGGAACTGTGGTGAGCATGGTGATCTACGTGCATAGTACTAGGTGGTGTGCACGTTGATCGTTGATCTGTGAGGGAAAGGTTGTCAGATCTGCCGTCTACGCACACAGGAGCTTCGTCTAT
>CAODLS010672129.1:0-12901 GCA_948243855.1 Flueggea neowawraea | reverse complement strand
CTAATTAAAACCCTTGTCGTTGCTTTAACACACTGCTATATGAATTTCACTATTAAGTTTGACCTTAATCTGGAGAATTTATGTTGATCTATCTCTAGGTTTGCATGCAATTCCTCTCAATTATGAACGCTCTATCATACATAGAATCTCTCGATTACACATGCACAAAACAATATTGGAATCGAAAGGCTAGCAACAATCAAATCAACAATACGCATTATAAATCATAATTAAGTCGTAATACATAAATCAATTGAATGAATAACATAATCCAACATCACATAATCTGCCTAGGGTTCATCACATCTAGGTACATAATATAATTAGTTCATAGCTAAAGAGAGATATACAACAAGATCAAAGAGAAATCTAGAGAGAGAAAGAAAACCCATGATTGAATCCTCCAATTCCTCATAAAATCCCTTCGTTCTTAATGCACAATGATGTTCTCTTCGTTCCCACGTTCTCTTACCTCTAAAGATGTATATTTTCTATCCCAAAGTCGACTCCCTCACTTTGATTGCTGAAACCCACTTAAATAGGTGAATTGGGGTGTCTGAAGTAAGACACGGGCACGGCCAAGGCAGTGCCCAAGCAGCTCTCGTCCGTGTACTTCCAAAATCCTCCAATTTCGTGGCTTAACAGAAGACACGGACACGGGTTCATGTCCGTGTCCGAACCCCTTCTGTCCGTGTGTCACAAGTTTTGTCCGTGTGTCTCGGTTGTCAAGTTCCAGTGGATTCCACGGCCGTGGACTTCAAATTCCTGTCCGTGTGTTTCCAGTCTTGCACGGATTTGCTTCCTCAAGCTTTCCACGGCTGTGTCTTGTCATTCCTAGACCGTGTCTCACTCCCAATGCCTCAAATGTCATCGTTCAAGTCCCGTTTCGACTTGTTTTCCTTCGTTTCGTCAAGACAACATCAATTAACCTAAAAAAACACAATATAAAGCGTAGAAGTACCAAAACTAATGACAAATGCTCAATTCGTGTTCAAAACAATATAAATTGATGCACATAAATACGTATAAATATGCGTTCATCATCTACCCCTTTTCTTTTGCTTTCTTTTTTGGTCTAAGGTATTAACTTTATTTGTATTTGCTGATTTGGTGTTAGATGGATTAAGTTCATCATTTTCTTTGATGCAGTTGACAGAACTATTTGCTTCAGACAAACAGGCACTGGGGTTACTTATCAAGGCTGCAAAAGTTATAGATGATATCTTTTATCTGCAGGTTCCACCCATTCAAATTTTAATATTTAAATTCGCTGCCAAGTAGCATTTACTTGTAACTAAGTAGGTACCCCAATAGTTGATACTAATACAACTATTGGCTCAAAGCTAAACTCTCATCTACCTAGATGGGTCTGCACTTAAAAGAAGTAGCTACTAGCAACATGATATGGGGAAACATATTTTATTCTATTAATATGTTGTTTGCACCATTTGGCAGATTCAATATATCAGTTTTTTCCACTACAAATTCCATTCCTTTTAGAAGATAATTCATTTTGTGAGCACATATTTATTTTAGTATTTAGCTTTTATGTAGTTGGGCATAAAATGAACCAACTCACTGTAGAAAGATGACTTTTGACTGCTGATGGTGCAATTTAGCTTCTTTGCCTGACCAATTTATGATGTTATCTACAAGGAGATATGAATATATGAGTGTAGAAATTTTGAGTTGCGCTTGTTCTTTTTGCATTTATATTTAGCTTTGATTTTATTTTCCTTGCATCATTAAGTGTTTGGCCTCATTCTGAAATGTAATGCATTGAGCTTAGTTTTGCTGTTATTGTATAATCTTCATTAATCATATGCATCTCTTGCTAGGTTTGGCAAAGCAATCCAGTTCTAAGAGATTCGTTGAAGGAACATGCTGATGCATCTGAATTAGATAAGCTAAAATGGGCTTATTATTTAATCAACAAGAGTCCCTGGTAAATCTTTCCCTAGGTATTCCTTTGAGCGAAGTTTTTTTTTTGTGCATGTAAAGGCCTGAGGTTCCATAACCCGTGGAATCCCTACAAGTCACTGCTGGAGCTGTTATCTAAATTTAGTGGCAACTTGATTTTCTTATTTTACTCCATAAATATACTGTGCAAACAAATTATTTCTATGATTAGTATCAAAAAACAGCATGAATGTTGGATTTTGACAAGATTGTGGCAGCAACTATATCCATATATATATATATTTTTTGTTTAGCAATGTCGGCTAAGTGGCAAAACATCCTGATCATAGGATACAAATGAATTGTCCAATGTAAACCGTAGTTGTTTTTTAATCCAAGCACCAACAAAATCAGATACTAAGTACTAATTAATAACTGAATGTGGGATCTTCCTATAGCTGCTTCTCTTAAACGCAAACGAGGTGTCCCTTGGTATCTTCAGGTGCCAAATAATTGTAATTTATAAGATATTTTCTGCTTAACAGAAACTCTTTATGTTGGTACTCTAGGAGGGAAAGTATCATGCAGCATGCTCGATGAATCTCTGTTTTTTTCTAGCCAGTTTCCTTTTTCTCTTTGTGTTGATGTTTGAATTAATGTGTTAGAGAGAACGATTCTGAACTTTTCTCAACTGTACTGTCTGTAAGCAATCAATATTTTTCCAGGGAAAAAAATTCTGGTTATGATTCATTTTCCATCAACAGGTCTTCTCTTGATGAAAATCAAGCATTTTTGACAACTGCAGATTCAGCTGTGAAGTTACTGCCTCATGCCGCAAAGCCAGTTGTTGGATTGAAGGGTCTTGAATTCAAAGCTGCATTTCCCATACAAAAACCACCTGGTGCAAACTTTTATCTCCCAGACATGGAGAAAATGGTATAAATGGTTGACTGTGATCAAACTCTTTGGAGGATAATTTTTCAATACAAACATGTCAATTGTGATGGGTTCTTCCTCAGTACTAAAAATCTGTTTTATTATATCAGAATGTAGATTAATGAGTTATTCTGGTTCATAGGAATTTGAATTATGGAAGAGCAGTCTGACAGAGAAAGAGCAACATGATGCAACTGGTTTTTTCTCTGTTATTAAGAGGGGCAGTGAATTTGATTTGCATTCTTCTTTGAAAAATCATGATGAATCAAAAACTGATTTGATGGATGTTCATGATCTATATGTTGTTCCATACTCAAAAGAGTATAGCTCTTACCTTATAGAAGCTGCAGAACTGTTGCATGTAGCTGGGAATTTGGCCAGCTCACCAAGGTAGTATATAGTGTTTACTAAACTTTTGTTGATCTCTTCTGTTCTGGCCTGGGATGAATTCAATTTTACTCACAGATATTTTCTGATCTGTTATTGTGTAATTTAGTTTAAAGAGGTTGCTACATAACAAGGCTGACGCTTTCTTATCAAATGACTACTATGAATCTGATATAGCTTGGATGGAATTGGTTAGTGCAAATGATGTATATATATATATATATATATATAGGTTTTTTTTTTGGCATCCCAGAAGTAGCTAATATTAACTGTTGATTTTGTTCAGCTATATGGTGATAATAATGATATATTTCCAATTTTTTCTATGTGGTGTAGGACTCTAAGAGGTCCATATGAGGCTTATGAAGATGCGCTCTCTGGATACAAGGTATTTCATTTATTGCATGATTTTATAATGGTACTTTTCATATTTTATTTCTTACCATTAATCTAAGGGTGAAGTGTTTAAAAAATCTTATTTTGTATGACTGCACATTTGCGAGAGTTTTTCTATTTACTGTTGGTATTATATGTTAACCTTACATGGTATAATGATTCTACTTGCTCACTTGTCTTATGGTTCGGATAACAGGCCACATTCGAAGCATTCATTGGGATCCGGGACGACAAAGCAACTGCTCAGCTCAAACTCTTTGGTGATAATCTGCAGGTAACTCAGTGGGAGTGGAGACATCTAAGGTCAAAGTTGTAGCATCTTTCCTTCTCCCTATCTCCTAAAAAAAAATCTCAAGTATAATGTGATCTGCATAGGTTTTGGAACAAAATCTTCCAATGGACAATGCATACAAATCAGAAGATGTTAGTGCTGCCCCCATCCGTGTAATCCATCTTGTTTACAATGCTGGGGTAAGTTATACAAGTGATTTGGCTTTGCGTCATAACCCTGCATCTCCTTATAAATATCTAGAGGAAATTATTTTTGAGGAAAATTTATTATTTTTCTTAGGCTGATATTTCCCTTCTTCCCCAATTGTTTTTTGTTTCTTTACTGGCATGTCTTATTGCAAAAGTTATTTTGCTCATCAGGTACATGACAACCCTAAAAGAAAAAACTAGCATAAGTTCAATCTTTTCAGCTGTCGTGATTAGGAATATGTTGATCGAGATGGATGGTTTGCCTCCACGACAATAAGGTGCATTTGATAAAACCTAAAATTAAAACTGAATTATAAGTGTTAAATGCTGAAACTTTTATATTCAGTATGGACTGAAAATTAAGTGTAAATGTTCAAAATTCTAAATTGAGTATCTCTCTCGGCAAATTTCTTTCAACCCAGTCATGAAACTCACCTGTTGGTTTGGTATTAATTCTGGTGTCCTTGCTAATAAGGATTGAACTCCATTTTAATGCTTCTTCTTGTTCCAGATTGCTTTAGGTTGGCCAACTATTCCAAGGGATAGTTGCTTAGTGGTGGACGAAATATGACTTACCAGAGATCTTTGAACTTGTACCATGCAACTTGTGTCCTTCCTGGTCCATTTGAAAGAACCACAGTTGTGATGCTTGTACCAAGTTAAAGGTGGCCAAACTTTGTTTCCTTTTGCAATCTCCTGTTTTGCAAACAGTAGCTCACAATGCCTAATCCAAATCAAAGGATTGTTTAATCCATCATATGAGGGGAACTCTATTTTAGAGTACCTCAGCACCATCTACCTTTTTGTTGGACCCCAAGCCTGTCTTACGTTGTTGGTATTCTCTCATTGACTGCTTCCCACTCTTGGGTTCCTTTTACACCTCTAATAAGCTCATAAACACTCTTTGGATCTACTGAGACAACTATCTAGTGGGGTGAGACAATTCTGCCTTTTGTTCCTCAATAACACGTTGGCCATGCTATAACCGAGTTGTTCCATCATTTAATCCATAATTCTTGTCATCTCGGAACCAAAGGCCTCTTGTTCTTCCGTGACAACGAGCTCTGATACCAGATTGTAAAGGACCTTGGTGTAGGGCCTCGTCGTGGGACGAGATATATCGAATTTGTTAAGGACCTACTGACCAACTCTAGTCCTGGTAAGCTCTATGCGCTGACCCATGATTTCTGCTTAAATCTTGCTTGCCCGTTTGTTAATAATGGACAACCTTTTATAGGCAAAACAAAAATAATTGCAAGAGAAATCCCCCTAATTGGATTCCTACTGGAGCCCAAAGTTAGGAAAGACAACTTGGAAAGCGTAAAAGTAATGAAATTCCCAAAAAAAAAAAACGGGGAGCTACTAAATAGGAAAGACTTGAAGCAAGCAGCCTCCTCATTTCTCTTTCCTTCAATATGTTCTGCACATAAATGCATCCATAACACGTTCAAAAATTGATTGGTTTATGTCACCACAGCATCAAACACATGGTTATGCACAAATGCATGAAAAATTAGTTTCGAAAAAATGATGTCAATTTTGTTTGTCGTCTTTTTCTTTCGCTTGGATTAGACTTAATATGGTTAACTTGCTGATTATGTGATTCTTTTTATATGGGTGAATCCAAGCCTAATGATTTCATGTTTGCTTCAGGATGTGAAGGGCCCCAGACTGTTGCTTTCAATTTGCCAAATGATGAGAGCATAGTAAACGAACGTGGAACTTCAATGGTTAAGCTCAAGAATGTTCAAGAAGCAAAGTACAATTTTTTTACTGAATTTATGAAGTTTCTGGCCTCTGACTTAGATAAATGTTTATATCGTTGTATTGGAAAATCTTTTACATGGCGCCTTTTTTCTGAACCAGGTTCAAGCATATTCTTCAGCCTATTGCAGATATATGTATTAGTAAAGATCAAAAGGAACTTGTGGATTTTGAATCCTTCTTTACGCACACTATCTGCCATGAGTGCTGCCATGGCATTGGGCCTCATACCATAATACTTCCAAATGGTCAAAAGTCTACAGTGAGAAAGGTTAGCTTTCTATTTTATTTGCTGGATGCTAACTTTTTCTGTTGTGGTCCACATCCACATTTCTTCTCTGTACATGACTGACCAAGTGTGTTTTCAATTTCTTTTCACATGTCATTCTGTTTTGATCTTTGATTTCGAAAATTGTGCTTAAGCTTAACAATGGAAGTGTATAGCCAACATGAAAAATACTTTATGTATAGAACTTAGTTTTCCAACTATATGGCAATCAACATGGAATGCCGCCAAATTAAAAGTATATGTGGAAACATACAATGAGTTGCATTGTCGATTAGATTTTAATTGGTCATGTGTTTGATTGTGATAGTCAACAACGAAAACAAAAACAAAAAAAGTGTAATTTATGTATCTTCATTGACTAGTTGATTCTCTTCATGATGTGTATGGAGGATTTACCCAATGCTCCTTCATCCTTTTGTGAGTTCATTCAATTTATGAATCATAAAGTTAATTATACCTTTTACTGGGAAAAGTGGACTTTTGTTTTAGTCTTATTAATATTTTCTAACAAGGCTTATTAATATTTTTGTGTGTAAAGCATTTACAAAGTCATACATAGTGTTTATAGTCATTTGCAACTCTTATCACCGTGAGTGTTCTATCAGTTTTTTTTTAGGTTAAAGTGCTAAAGACATGTCATCGCCACGTGGAAGTTACCTGCCGTATTAGCACCATGTTAGTGTGTCTTAGCATCTAATGAATAGCATAATGGAGATAGATTTGTAAAAGATTGTACAGGTTTTTTGAAAAAATATTTTATTTGTTCCTATCGGGAATCAAACTTGTGACCTCTTAATACTGGAGATGACTCTAGTACTGATAAGTTACCGGCTCACTTTTTTTGTTTTTTTTTTGGGTAAGTTTTGAGCATCATGATGAAAGAATAAGAAGTGCAATATGCTGTATATAAAAATAGTGCAAGCTTTTCGCTTTCATTGTTTCATCAATTGCAGTTCATTTTTCATGGCCTATGATGTTTGATTTCTGTACCATGACAACGAATGATATGCATTATATCTTCTCTGCTTTTCATCTCCTGTGGTGAATATTATTTTTCCTTGGAGCACTTTCATAAAATATGCATGCACTCTTACCTACTTCTAATTCAATAGTGTGAAGAGATATCAGGAAAGGTAAACGTTTCTAATACATTACTTTTGGAAGTAATTTGTTTCTAATTGTCTTTGCTTCACCCTGTTTACGCGATATAGGAGCTGCAAGAACTCCATTCAGCTCTGGAAGAAGGAAAAGCTGATATAGTTGGTCTTTGGGCTCTCAATTTTTTGATCTCTCAGGTCAGTACTAGATATATAGGAATATATACCTGGTCAATATGCGCCCTTTGTGTCCCTTTCATGCACAAAAATATTTTAAGTTACAGCTGTATCCCCAGTATATCTTAAAATTTGGAAAGACTATTGTTTTAGTGCAAGTGGCTAAAATAACACATACTAGATAAACCTTAAGTAGACCAGGTAGCAGCATACGCTTTTTCTTATCAACGTAGAGTGTTGCACAAAATACAATCTAAAGTTGTTAATAAAATTGGTGAGATCATATCTTAAAAGATGTGACTGAATGTCGATATAAAAAATTGAATTACAATAGGCTGTTTACAGATGTAGAGCCTAAACTAGGAAGAACAAACAATATGTGATTTACAAATAGCTTTCACAATCCATGTTATTTAAAGCCATTTGTTTCCTAAAATAGGCAGAATAAACTTTGTGTATCTCTCTCTCTCTCTCTCTCTCTCTCTCTCTCTCTCTCTCTCTCTATATATATATATATATATGGGTTTTACTTACGCCAAGAGTAAATATTTTATACTTACTCTTGATCTTCACAATTCATTGCTTTTGAATTTAATAATTGATATAACTTACTTTTTCAGTCTAATCCTCATCATTAAATCTAAAAGCAATAGATTGTGAGGATTAAGAGGAAGTTTAAAACACTTACGCTTTGTTTGGATAGAGTATTAGAGCCAGATAGGATAGGATATGATAGGTTAACAAAATTTTAATTCTTTGTTGTTTGAGAATTTTTTTTTATAAAGAATAAGATAGGATAAGAGGTGCCCATCAATGGCAATCACGCAACTCCGAACTCCTGAATCAATCAATATCTTGCTACCCAAAGGCGATAAAATCTCTAATAAGCTTATCTAATGGATGCACCCTCAACCCAGCATGCTCAATAAAATATGGCATGATAAAAGAATGTGATGCATTAGAATCAAACAATAGATATGAAGAAGTCCCAAAAATAGATAGCGTCCCAGTCACCATAGCATTAGTTATCGCAGCATTGGAGGCCAGCACCTCCTGACGAGTTAGATGGTAGACATAATCTTGTCCACCTATAACAGTAATCTGGTCTGCCTGACTATAGGCCCCAGCTCCATCTCCTCTGCCAAAGGAACCACGACCCCCAAAACCTTTGCCTGGTCCCCTTGCACCTCTGCCTGTGGCAAAACTAACTACATCAGATCCTCCTACCACTAATTGACCTGTCTAGGATCTTGTAGCAAGCTTAAGAGGACACTATGCTATCTTGTGCCTCAGTTGCCTGTAGTAGAAACAATTGCCTATAGTAGAAACAGATGTATGGCGAAAATGAACTCCTAGAGCTTCGACCTCCACTCTGAAACTCGGTGCGCCTAGTTGGTTGCACCACACTCGAAGAACTTTGACTTGGTATGTGCCTTCCAGAAGAATGGTGGCGCCTCTGAGGGTCACCTACGCACGTAGTAGGTGTTGATGTCACTAAAATCATAATTTTCACTCTAAGTCACAATGGCTACCTTAAGATTCACAATGACTATTTTTTAGAGGTTGCCTATGAATAGATGTCTCCAAAAAGAAAGAATGTATGAACATTATTAAGAGTGTGTCCAAGCTTTTCTATTATGATTTTTTACTTTCTCTCTCTATTTGTTCTTGAGTATTTTCATACCAACTGAGCTTTTGTCTTGCAATCTTTATTGTCTGGGTTTGTGTGTTATATTAATCTAATATTGGAAATTCACTTATGATCAAGCTTTGGTTTAAGTTTGAAGGGTAGTATAAGTTTCCTTGTTTGTTCCTTGTAAAAGCAAGACTCTTTTGATTTTCTTGTTTTGGCCAATAAAAAACAAGGTGTAAAGGTTGCTTGTGAACCCGTGAAAACAAATGGTGCAAAAGGCTTCCTTCCGCCTGCTAAGTGAGGAGATTGTTAATGGATTCAAAACTCTTTAGTGAGCCAAATTAATGGATGTAGGTCAAAGATGATTGGACTACTATAAATCCGAACTTTATTTTTCTAACCCTTCATCTCTTTAATTTCATTTTTAATTGGTTGTGTTTTGGGTTACTCTACTATTTTGATTTACAAAATATTCAAAAGTTTCTAAAAAGGTTTTAAAATTTTAGTTACAATCCAATTCACCCCTATTTAATTGCCATATTAGACTAATAACACCAACTATATTTCTATGCTACAACATCAACTGATCAACATGTATTCATGGAACATAATACACAGGCTGGTTAGATGAATCAAGAATTTGTTTTCATCTACATGCACTGGAATCATGCCATCTAGAATATGGGTGGGAATCCACCAACATACCATGTCGGATTAAATGGTACCACTTAGCAGGTTTCTCTTCTGAATTCGAATATTCTTTTCCTTGCAACTGAATTCTTATATTTTATTTATAGATAAATATGTCGTGCTATGTGTATACAATTGTAACTTACTTTTAATTTTATGTGTTAAGGTGATGAATTCATGACAGAACAAGATCTTATCAATTGGTTTGAAAAAAAAAAAGGGTGCTAAGAACATTGGCCATTTTCAAGAAAAGGGTTATTATATTCAGAAAAAGATTTTGATGCTGGAAAATGAGAATGAATATTATGACTCAAAATTAACAATTCTGTCTTTACTTCGGTTGGTTCTCTTTACAGTATGTCATTTCAGAAGGCATGTTTTTACTTATAAAAAAAAAGAAGAAGGAACTATAATTGGTCCTATAGATTGATACTTTGATGGCAAATAATGTACCAGTAATTTGTTGTAGTTATTGTTTTATTTTTTTTAATGATGTCAAATTGAAGACGAAATTGGAAAAATGCTGTGCTTTATTTGTGGTGTAGAATGATTGATTAAAATGGATACTTGCAGACATTTGACGTCAATTTCGGCTCTCAATGAGGCTGCTTCTAATTTGACTCAAACGACGTCATTGTTCACGCATTGTTTCACCAATTATAGTGGTAAGTTCTTCTGCAAATTAATTTTTTCAAATGTATTGCGAGATAACCATGGCCCAATTTTTTCAAAAAAAAATTAAAAACTGAAACAATCACCCCACTATATGTGCCACCAAAAAAAAAAAGAGAAGCTATGAATGTTAGTCTTTTGCAACGATGCATTTTTTTCATGTTGAAGAGAAATATGTACATTCACTAGTCCGTAACTCACGTTGTCCTGCGTAGTATCCAAAAAAAGGATTGAAATTGTGTTATTGGTACTTACAAAATTTCAGGTCTGTTTCATAGCAAAAAGATGAGTACCTATGATATTGTTAATCTGCGCAACACGCAAGAATCCTACTGCAGCACCACAATAGTCTTGTTTCTACAAAATAAGTAGTTGTTATGGATACTTCTGGCTATTTAGCATCAAGTTAAAGCCTCAAGTTAAAGAGCTGCCGATTTAGCATCTTGCTTCATAGCATCTCCTGCCAAAACCATAACCATTAAAAAAAACCCTTAAGAGGATTATATGCATCTCAGAACTTGAATACTTTGACAAAAAATCTTAGGATCATGTGCATCTTAGAACTTGCATACATGCAACTGCAAGAAATTATGAGTCAGTCCATTGCTTTTTACTAGTCCATAAGTTACCATCAACACTCTATGATAAAAAAAAAATTACCTTCAACCATAAAACACTATGCACACATAAATGACTCTTTCCCTCCCTCTTCTCTTCTCTGGAAGTTGCAACACAAGTCTGTCAACACATCCGAACTCTCTCCATCAATCTACTGATCATCTTTTTATTATCAGGTTAGTTTTATTTATTTTCTTACCCTAGAATATTTTCTTTATACAAAAAAATAGTTGTACATGTATTTTTAAGTAACTGTAATCTTAACTTTGTGGATATTGATGAATATCCCAGTGTAGGTTTTGTTTGTTTCACATCTATCATGTTATTCACTTTCTGGGTTTTTAAAATCTTCGTTGGGTGGTATTGGAAATCGGCTTCATAGCTATTTTCTTTTTGGACAAAATACAAAATTAAATTCTACATAGAACTCATTTGCAAGTGAATTTCACATTTAAGATTCATTTATACCAAACATGGCGTAAATATAGCCTTACTTTTCCTAGTTTCAATTCAGCATCAAGCACAAAAATTTTGACCTTTTCATTCCTAGCCAATCAATTCTCATCACCAAACTGAAGCTATTTAACATTTACATTATAGTGGTACATAAACAAGTGTAAAAAGAGCATACCGGAGATGGATCTCTTCATGATTTCGTTATGTCTCAACTGATAATCAACATCCCGCTCAAGTGGCTTCCCGTCCCAGAGCTTCCTCAAGGCTTCGTTCTCTTCCCGCAGCTTGTAACACCGGCCCCGAAGTTCGCCGATGCAATTCAGGTTCTTCATGGCACAGTAGCCCATAACAACACAGCCTCCAAACAGAAACGAGCGAATCAAAGTCACGGCATCCATTGTTGATCAAATACTGGCGTGGAGGTCTGAAATTTTCTTTTGACAGGGAAGGGTGTAGCAATTAAGGGCTTCGGGTCCGAATGATTATATTATAATTTTGGTCTCTACAGAGTCCGTGGATATCACGTAAAATAAAAATCCCCTTAGTTTACCGATGAAAGTCGGTTTTGCCCTTCACATCGTCACAAAATTCTATTATACCACTGCCACCCTGCCAATTCTGTTGTCCAATTGCACCACCTCTTCAGCAAACACACCAATTCTCTGCACCCAGAGTCAACATAAAATTCTTGCAAATCAAACCAATAATTCTAATAATTTCAGGTTCACAGAGACACAACTCACATAAATAATAACACAAATTTTAATCTTATATTTTTTTTTGCGACAACTCCTGAAGTTTGAAACTAATATAGTAACTAGTTGTATGTGCACGCTTTCAAGCGTGGGGTTGTTAAATCTTGAATTGATTATCGTTCATTTAATAATAATGTAATATAAATACTATTATATATTAAATACACTGAAGCATGTGACGTGTTTAACGACTTAATTTGTTGTACATCATTCTAGAAGATTAAGCGGTCAACTAATAATCAAATCGTATAATAACACAATGCATCCTAAGTGTTTTATAATAACGTTAACATCTCGGTTTAATATGGACTTGAGGGACTATATATATATATAAGCTACAAACACATAACCTAAATTATTGACATTTCTCACAACAACATTTCGACATCTGGCAGCATAATTTTTAGACACATCACAAATCAAACGACGTCGTCTAATTGAAGAACCCGTGTGTTCTCTCCTTTTGTGAACTTCCTGTTTTTGCTCCCGTGTCTTTCTTCTCTTCAAATTATTTTCGTTCTTCTCTTCAGAGTCTATGTGCTACCTTCCTTTTCTTCTACTCTAGTGCGATTTCATGCCCGAGGATTAGAGTCCTCTTACTTCTCAATTTTCTATCTAGATCATAGAAGTGCCCTTCAATCAAAATACAATG
>CAODLS010672103.1:0-15095 GCA_948243855.1 Flueggea neowawraea | reverse complement strand
GTGTATTCTTTTCTGAAGTCCTTTTGATGTATTTATAACTTCTCATGTCCAAAGAGCAGTTGAGGGATTGAATTGAACCGTTGTGAGATAGAGAAATCGAGCATTAAATGCTTCTGACAGAGCATATTACTCGAGTGAACAATCCTTGCTACTTGAGTGAGCCATTTCCCTGAATTTTGTTTTTACATCACCTTACTCGAGTGACAACCTTGTGTTACTTGAGTGACATATTTTTCGGACCATTGGTGCCACCAACTCTTGATATTGTAGCCTGATTGTGTCAGTCGTAGGTAAATGATATTGTCTTCAATGTGTTACTCGAGTGATCGGTGCTATGGATTACTCGAGTGGGCTTCAATGTGTTACTCGAGTGAAATGGTGCATGGATTACTCGAGCAAAGCTTCTTGTTACTTGAGTGACAAATTCATCCAGTAGACCAAATGTGGCATTACTTGAGTGAATGACTTCTAGTTACTCAAATGAACTGAGGAATCGATTACTCAAGTGAACGTCCTTATTGCTCGAGTGACTATTGCATCTAGTAGTCTGTAGAAGTCTAAAAGATGCATTACTCGAGTGAGTATCTCCTTGTTATTCGAGTGAAATAAACTGGGCCAACTTTTACTCGAGTGGACATGTTGCTTACTCGAGTGATCATTTGCTCGATTGCAATTTTCACCAAAGTATCAAACACAATTTTGTTCATCATCAAAAAATAAAGGAATTTCAATGTTAACCACCCTTGGTTCAATAAGTAAGTACTGAAACCAAAAGATACATTGATTTGCATGTGACTCGAGTGAGGAAATGGTTACTCGAGTAAGCGGGCTTTATGGTGAACAAGATCTGAGGCAATCAATTCAAATATGGAAGGAAATCAACGTGCAACGGTCAAAAGTCATCGATTACTCGAGTAGAGAAATGCGTTACTCGAGTAAGACAAGTGCATAATTTCAACACTGAAGGTCAAAGCTGGAGTTACTCGAGTAGAGTCTTTTCTTACTCAAGTAAGCACTGAAAAAGAAACAAAATCAAATTGATTTCACACTCCAATGGTTATCTATTGACCCACAATATCTAGAAATCTTTAATGGAGTATAAATACATCTCAAATGACTCCAGAGACGCACAAAGAACATAGATATACACATATATCTTTCAAGAGACCAAGTTAGAGAGAAAACCAAGTGCTTCAAGTTTATATTCTTATTTCTATCATAGAGCTATCACTTGTATTTATTCATAAACACTTTGGGTGTGGGAAATGTTTGTTGTGAACCTTAGAAAACAACTTTGTAAGGGCTTTAGAGGTGTGAGCCTAGGAGAGAATCAACTTTGGTTTATTCTTGAACTAGAATCAAGTATTGTACGAGTTCTCACTTAGCTTGAAAGTGAAGGTGGCCTTGGAGGTGTTGAGCCGAGAATCAACCTCTTTATAAGGCCTTGTTGGATTGAGCCATAATCAATAATCATTATAGTCAAAAGCCTAAGTGAGACTCAGGTAGTGGATATAGGCAAGGTTGGCCGAACCACTATAAATCATTGTGTTCATTTTTCTCTCTTCCTTACTCATAGAATTCAATCAAAGCTAGACCGAAATCCTCCAACAAGTGGTATCAGAGCGATTTCCCATTCAAGAAGGTCTAGCAACTTTGGAGAAAAGATTCACTTCAACAAAAATGGAGTTCGGTCATTCTTCTGCATTTCAAGCCGGTGCTTCCCTCACACAACCACCTCTCTTTGATGGTTTCAATTACCCCATATGGAAAAATCTCATGAAAGTCTTCATCAAAGCATACGACATTGAGCTTTGGAAGGCAATTGTTCTCGACCCCCATATCATTGAAAATCAAGATGGCTTTTTGAAAAATGCCCAAGAGTATACCAATGCCGATTGGAAGAAGGGGAGAATAAATGCTCAAGTGATGCAATTGCTTTTGTGCTGTTTGACTCTTGAAAAGATTAGAAGAGTCTCAAATTGTAAAAGTGCTCAAGAAATTTGGAAGACCTTGAAGGTAACTCATGAGGCACTTCTCAAGTGAAAGAGACAAAGATCAACTTGCTCCAATATGAGTTTGAGCTCTTCTCAATCAATGAAGGTGAACCTATTACAAATGCTATTAATAAATTTTCAAAAATCACAAATGGGCTAGAGGCATTGGGAAAGAAGGTCGATGAGCATGACAAGGTAAAGAAGATCATTCGATCCTTACCAAAGGAATGGGATTCACAAGTTACGACAATAATGGAAACCAAGGATCTCAACACCTTGGACTACAATGCTCTCATTGGTTCTCTCATAAATTATGAGATCATTCTAAAATCTATGGAGAGAATTCCAAAGGAAGAAAAAGCATTGAAGGATCAAACTCATATTCAAGGTGAAGAAGAAAGTGGACAAGAATCAAGCTTGAGAGATGAAGAATTGCAGTATTACACCAAACATCTCTCTAAATAAAAAAGTTTGATGAGGAACTAGATGAGGGAAAGAGAAAGGAAGGTAAGAAAGAAGAAGAAAAACAAAAGAGAAAATAACTCTTCTTTAAGTAGTGATGAAGATGATCAACCCACATATTTGTGCTTAACGCACATTAGGTAGTTCTTATTCTATTTTTTTCTTCTTTCATTTTCGTGCCCTTTAATTTTCTTTACTGTTTTTATTTGTATTATTTTGGAGATTATGATGACTTTGTTTTGTCATATGCACGGTTTTGAAATAGAAAGGGGGAAATAATCTTTTTTGATAAATGCATAAATTGATTTTGACTGGGGGAGTAAAAACTTGTTTATTGTTAAATTTTTATTAATGATTACAAAAAAGGGGAGAGGAGTATTGAATGAATTTCATTAATTTTACATGTTTCTAACCTCTTGACAAGGGTAAAATCCTTGATCAAATTTGTTGTTCTTAATGTAACATTCAAATTCATGAAGGTTTTGTTATCATAAAAAAAGGGGAGATTGTTGAACCAAGGGATGTTCACATTTGGATCCACTTATGTTTTGATGATAAACAAAACTTGAAAAGAAAAGAAATGTCAAAAGACAAAATTTCAAGAGTTACTTGAGTAGGAAACATAGTTACTCGAGTAAGTTCAAATTCTAAATGGCAACTGATTGTTGAAGTCACTCGAGTGAGATGAAAGTTACTCGAGTATGCGAATGCTGAAAATGGGAGTTACTCGAGTAAGAAAAAAAGTTACTCGGGTAAGTGTTGAAACCATAAGATACATTGATTTGGAAGTTACTCGAGTGAGGAAATGGTTACTCGATTAATTGGGCTTTATGGTAAACAAGATATGAGGCAATCAAGTCAAATATGGAAGGAAATCAATGTGCAACGATCAATCGATTACTCGAGTAAGACAAGTGCATAATTTCAACAGTAAAGGTCAAAGCTGGAGTTACTCTATTAGAGTCTTTTTTTGCTTGAGTAAGCACTAAAAAGGAAAGAAAATCATATTGATTTCACACTCCAACAGTTATCTATTGACCCACAACAGGTAGAAATCTTTAATGGAGTATAAATACATCTCAAATGACTCCAGAGACGCACAAAGAACATAGATATACACATATATCTTTCAAGAGACCAAGTTAGAGAGAAAACCAAGTGCTTCAAGTTTATATTCTTATTTCTGGCATAGAGCTATCACTTGTATTTATTCATAAACACTTTGGGTGTGGGAAATGTTTATTGTGAACCTTAGAAAACAACTTTGTAAGGGCTTTAGAGGTGTGAGCCAAGGAGAGAATCAACCTTGGTTTATTCTTGAACCAGAATCAAGTATTGTAAGAGTTCTCACTTAACTTGAAAGTGAAGGTGGCCTCGGAGGTGTTGAGCCGAGAATCAACCTCTTTGTAATGCCTTGTTGGATTGAGCTTTAATCAATAATCATTATAGTCAAAAGTCTAAGTGAGACTTAGGTAGTAGACGTAGGCAAGGTTGGCCGAATCACTATAAATCATTGAGTTCATTTTTCTCTCTTCCTTACTCACACAATTCAATCAAAGCTAGACCGAAATCCTCCAACACTATACTTTGGCAATACAGAATATGCATGCAATGCAAATGTTCGTCCCAACCCATGATGATTAAAAATCCTATTAAGAGTGGATATCTAACTCTCTCATCGAAAATCATACCTCGATGCAAAATTACAGTTCAGTCTCGAACTTTGTAAAACTACAACTCAGTCCCCAAAATATTCCAAATTTATAATTCAGTTCCTGACTTTCCAAATTTGCTAATTAATCATCAAATTCATCCATATATCTATTTTAATCATCAAACATATGCAAAATCACATTTTGATCCTAGATGCAAAATATCATGTTTGGTCCTCAAATGGAAAATTACCCAAAAGTCCTTAAATCCGATTCAACCGATAGAAATCGAATCTAATCACCTACATTGATCCTACTCAACCTTAGGAACTCAAATCTATAATTGGTTTCTCAAAAACAACTTAAAATCAACATAAATTTGGCCAAAATCAAACCAAACGCTAACCCAAACAATAACTCATCAAATCACGTGATTTCAAGCTAGATTCATATTTATCTAACCTCAAACAAATATAATCTAACAACCTACAACATCCATTTCAACAAAATCACTCAAAATCTGAAACCCTAAGCAATTCGGCCTAAAATTAATTTCAGAGATTAAATGCATGAAGCGAAGGAAAAGAATGGATTAGAAGCACGATCTTACCTCCATAGATGTTTAAGAACACTGGGAAAGCAATGGAATAGAGAGAGAATCGATCTGAGGTTGAGAGAGTGAAAAAAATGAGAGTGGCGGATGAATGAGTCGAGTTTGGGGTTTTAAACTATCTGAACAAGGCTCACGTATCTAGAGCTTACATACATTAGTGGACCCTAACGTACGTCACCAAGCATCTCACGTACATTATTGGGGTCAAAAATTGTATCCATAGACATCATACCCGACCTCACATACGTCACTGTAAAGCTCATGTATGTGAATCATGCAGAAACCCAGCTCACGTACGTCAAATGACGAAAACACATACTTTAGTGAAAATATCACCTTACGTACGTAAGTCCAATTCTTACATACGTAAGGGAACCTTACATGAGTTAGAATTGCTCTAACGTGCATAAGACGTCTTTTTTCCCTTTCCCTTGATTTCTCTTCGCTTTCGGACACTCGTCAAACCATTCTTGGGGTTTGACAACTCTCGACCTTACAAAATAACATCATCAAACACTTAACTAACACCTCAAACACCAAGGATATGATCAGAATTGATAGGAACAAATTTGGACTGGTCGGAATGCTACAGAAGACAAGTCGAAAACGAACGGGGTATTACATTTACCGTTTAAGTAATCTATTATTATTTATATGTTATTTTTTATTGCTATTTTATATATTATTTTTATTAACTCTATCCAATCCCGTTTGGGTCATGCGCGGATTTGAATCTAACAATTTAAGTACTTTTCATTTTTTAATAACAATTTGAAACTCTTAAATATCAATTGATCACTTAAAAAAAAAAAAAAAAGACTTCGAATCCTACGAGTCTAGCTATTACAAAATAACATCTTTTTATTGAATTTTAGAAAATGAAGTTAAAAATATAAAACTACATCATTTTTTTAAAGCAATAAAAATACATCACTTAAGATATAGACAACACTTAATCGTCGATTATTTTGGATAATACATGTTATAGTTTTGAAGACACCACTGAATTTCATAAAATTACACAATTATTTTAATGGTGATTACCACAAATAGGCAACAAAACAAAAAGAATTTCTCAAATACAACAACATTTGAAAAACATACAAAAAATGGAAACACAGAATAAAATATTAAAAAATATAATAGTTTGACAGCGTATTGACCACACGTTAGAAAATTGACCGCGCTTTGATCAAATCTTTTAAGCCAGTGAGAAAGAATACAACTCAAATACAACCCGAGTACAAAGTACAACTCAAGTACATGTGGAGTACAATCCAAGTACAGAGTAGTGTTATGAAGGCTCTGTTGACCAGCAAAGACCGAGTATATGAGGAGTACAACCCGAGTACAGACCAAGTATAATGAGAGTACAACTTATTTAAGACTTATTAATTACACCAACAAATGTCTACAAAAATGAGTACAACAAGAGTACAAATTTAGTACATAATGAAAAAATGAGATTAAAACATAAATATTAGGAATTTGAAGTTTAATATGTTTATTGACTTGATAAAATTACGAGTACAACGAGAATACATTCACTAAAAATGCTCACATAATGAGTATAACACAGGTACATTCACTAAAATTTGGGTTTTTTGTTGTGTTGTTTCATTCTATTCACTTTGATGTTGTTTAGAATTTTTACAAATAATTAATAAGTTGTGGGTACTGTTTTATAATTTTGTAAATTTCGGCCCCTCGCCAGCTGTTGCCGCCTCCGCCGCGTCTCTGATCTCATCACTCACTTTTGTTGTAGCCGATCTCTCACTGTCGCCCCTCTCCTGCTGTCGCGACATCTCTCTCTCTAGATTGTCAGGTCACGTCACTTCTGTTAAGGAGGAAGATAATTGAAGACGGCATGGAGGAAGATTCCGAGACGATGGAGAGCAAGAAACAAACAGAGAAGAGAGAGGAAGAAAACAGAGGTCACGGGGAGGACAACAGAGGTGACAGGGAGGAAAATATATGCGAGAAGAGAAGGGAAGAAAAGTTGGAGACGCGACATAGAGGGTGACAGAGAAGGAGAGGCAAGCAGAGGAGGAAGAGAAGACGAAAAAAGAGGCGGTGGTGACGGACGGAAAAAGGTGGGTGGCGGCGATGACAAACTTAGAGAATGGGAATGGAGGAGAAAGAAGGGATTAGGGAAGAGAGAAGAGAGAGAGAAAAATAAAAAATAAATATGTGGTATTATAGAAAGTGAAAATTAGAGTATTGTATAATAGTGGATAATAATCTACTATATTGTAATTGTAAAGGTGTCATTTCCTCTTTTTTTTTTTAAGTGATTATTATCAAAAAAATTTCTAATTTATATAATAAAGTAATTTCTTCTAGAAATACGTATGTAATGTTTTTTCTGAAAATTAGATTACCGCTTATTGCGACCAATAATCTAATTTTAAATATTTATTATGTGTCATGTGAATATCCAGTCCTAGAGTTCGATTGATAGTTGGTTTAACAACTTAGAAAATTTATTTATTTCTAAATATTAGTTTAGTATCTATATCCAATAGTTTTTACATATTTTTAAATAATACCAAAGTTGTTTTGGTGAATTTATGAGCTAGTGTCTAAACCGAACTGAACATATCGATTTTATCTAGAGCAAAACCATAGCCAACCAATTAAGTTATGTAAGCCAACCAAACCAATGAGATTGAAGTTGGAAGAGCGGTTTGCTCGGTTTTGTAATAATCATTTCATTATTTATAAAGTGTATTGTTTTTCTTCTTTTCTCTTACCAAATCAAATTACCAATGTGCGGAGACTAAGTGCATCTCCAATACTCTATTTATAATCATAATATTTTTTATAATAAGGAGTAATCTTCTAAAATTCAACTACAACCCACCTTTATATCATTCTTTATCTTTAAAATTAGCCAAAATAATTTTCTATTTTAGTTGTCATTAATGACATTTATACTTTTTCATATATTTTATTCTTTATCTCTTAGCTCATTTAATTATTATTCTCTCTTCCTCCAATAAAAATTTATTATCTACAAAATAATGAGTTAAACTAAAGAGTAGTATTGGCAAAAATTGTATCTTCAATCTATATAATTTATTGTGCTCTCTATTTTATCCAAATTTCTCTAAAAAATAAAGAGTACAATTGGAGATACTCTAAATCCAGTATTATATAAAGATAATCCTTAATTAACTATAAAACTATAATTTTAATTAATGGCTCATTGAAGGATCATGACACTAGAATTTTGTTTACTTACCTTAAAACTTTTCTTCTGTCTACCTTATAAAAGAGAATTATTTTTCTATCAAATTACATGATAAATATTAAAATTTAAGGCTAGGAGAGAGAAGCATATTTTTCATTGTATCAGTACTAATGATCGATTAACTAAGTTCAGATTTTACCATGGTGAAATTTAGGCCTTGTTAGATTTGGAAAACACTTTTCTGTTTTTTTTTTTCTCTTTCTGTGGAAACCCTTGTTTTTCATAGACAACAAGTGAAAACTCCTGATTTTTACAGAAAATAAGTGAAAAATTAAGTTTAAACAACTTTTTTTTTAAGAAAGTTTAAACAACTTTTTAATTCTTCGAGTTAGTTTTTTGTGGAGACCTTTGTTTTCCAAAAAAAAACAAGTGAAAAATTAGGTTTTGGAAAATTATTTTAGTTTTTTGTTTTCGTTTTTCAATTTTTGGAGAACTTTCAAAAATTTCTCTAGATAAAACAGACCCTTATATTTTCTATTTTATTCAATTGTTGTGAGAAAATTATATCGTTTAATAAGATTAAGGCCACCAAGGTTTATGCAAAAAATTTAATTTTTGGTTTGCATTAATTCTTGCACATTCCACTCCATATCACTACCAATGGATTTATCACAAGACCAACCAAAATATGCATACTCTTCTTTTTGTGAGAGATCACTAATGAATTAATGGGGGTAGAGAAATTTTACCGAAGGAGGAGCATTGTCATAATTTATATATCATCCATTGCATGCCATGAATGAAGTTGATGAACAAACTAAAACGTACAAGCAAGTCATAAAGGAATCATGGATTCTTAAGGTACTACACCAAGAAGATGAATGAAATTTGTCTTGGATTTTATTTCTTGAGGTTTAGGCATCTCCAACACTATTCGGAAGTTTCAGGCCAGACGAGACGATCTTTAGAGGCTCATCAGGCACCAAGGGACGGACCTGAACCAGTCATACTGGAGAAGAAAAAGGCCTGAGTTCATTCCAGTTTATAGATTATTTTTTAAAAAAAAGTAATAAGCTTACCTTCTGTCAACGATGATGAAGGAGCGAAGTTCACAATTTTCAAACCTATAAAATGACTTAAATGTCATGTAAAAGCTTAAAGAGCAGAACAATTTCTGCAGCAAAAGTTGTTCAATGCAATTAACATTTGATGATTCTGTTAACTGATTTTCTTTAGAAGAGCATGTTTAAGGACAGAAACTGTGTATGGATCCATAATGGCTCACTTCAGTCTGTTTAGAACACAATTATACAGAGATATCAACATAATTTATAAGAAGTCAAAGCAGAAAACTACCTCATAAGGCAGAGAAATTTTTGCCTGAACACCATGGTTTGTAATGTTAAGGAATGTGTTAATTCTCCAGAAATGAAATTCTCAACACATTCCAGCAGTTCATCTAAGAACTAAGTATACGCAGACCGTTAAATTGGAACTAGATAGAAATGTGCTATAAAGTATCTGAATGAGTTATGAAACATGAATAATGGAAGTTATTTTTCTCTAAGATACCCTGAAGTAGCTTCTTCCTATATATGAATGGAACTAAAGACTCACCTCGTCTGTGTGTCACTTTGTGGAGAAGGATAATAATTTCCCAATGTAATCAAAGCGTTCTTCAAAAACAAGCCATGTGTGACTATGGCTATTTCCTTCTCTTGCCTCTTCCACAACCTGCAAAGTGGATGGTACAAAGACTTGTGATTGAACTCAAATGTGCAACAAATTAACTGAGTTAATGTAAAGTCAGATCTTTTTCTTTTTGCCAGGTCATTGCTCCCTCGGGAATCAATGTCACGATTTGTTAGTGCTAGAGTTGACTCTAGTACCAACGAACAACAAACCCATTGGTCGGAAATTCTTTCCTGGGCTTGGCTCATGTTCCCACCCATGCACCAAGCCAATTAATAGTTCACATGTGAGCAGTGCACAATTTTTGGCGCTAGCGCCCAATATTTTGCTATTTTGCGGCGGCACAAAAGTTTAGTTTGTTGAGAAGGGGACTCACCATCTTATAAACTTCTGTACCCTTGCAGTAAGTTGTTCAATTGTTTCTTCTGTATCAGCCTTCCACAATATGTCCTCGTCACTTTCTATCTGAAGAAAGAACCATTAGATGAACTGTATAATGGAACTCTCAGCTTCCAAATATTATAATTTGTTAATATCAGACTGCTTACCAGTGAAAAATCTATTGCAGGAAAAAGAATCTGATAATCACTGATATTTCTCCTCTTATCACAAGTAAAAGTACCCTGCATTTGAAATGTAGTTAACGCTAAACTTTAATCAATTTTAAATCTAGAGACTACAATTGTATGAAATGACCTTAAGAGAATGACAAATAAAAATAGAGTGAACTTGAAGCAAATTTCTCCAGAAGCAAATAAAGATAGAGATGGCAAGTAAATAGTATGTATGACATACAATATGTTCCCTGCAAAGTTCTGATGCGATGAATGTTGGACAATTTTGACCGGAAATCGCAGGTCGATCACTGTTTCCAGAATTTGACACCATTAGTGGCAATTCACCATACCCATCCACGTTGTTATCACCACCAAAAACGCCAGCAGCCGTCTGCAGTGCCCTGCAAGTCACAGAGGAAAAATCCACAATTCAAATAAGAAGATTTCTAACAATTATTATACATTTCTAAAAACTATTCTATATGGCCTTGTGCAGAAACATTCGGAGAATAAACACTCTTCTTGAAAACATGAAGAATTACATTGTTTACTGAATAGGACACCTTAACAAGATCAACAGCAGCAAGAATCCTGACAAATCATATCAGTACCTTAGCAAAGGGGATACAATAACTAATTCAATCCTCTTGGAAATCCCAGATTCATGGACATGCTTGCGCAAATTATCAACCTAGACAAAAACAAAGAAAAAGGTTGTGAATGATTATTATAACCTAGACAAAAACAAAGAAAAAGGTTGTGAATGATTATTATTCAAGTGCAAAATTCTTTACCAGAATTCATAAATGTATGACTTCATGAGATGGTTGAATTAAAATGCACTAAGGGTCCAATAATTTTTGACTTGTTAAAAATGAACTCTCTTTTATAGATATGAATTTATAACATGCATTCATTCGGAATTTCAGAGCGAAAGACTCCTGCCAATTAAATGCAGCAATTTGATAGAAAAAGATGCGCAAAGATTGGAGAGTAGTAAACTAGTGTGTGCTGAAGTGAACTAAGATCGTGACTTGTATAAGCTTTCTCTTATTCTTTTTATTTCCTTAATCATCATCTATGAAATAAAAACTTTGACAGCTAGATACTTACTTGCTGCCAACCGAGCGGAGTAAGTTCAGCATCAAAATATTTGGGAGTAAGATACGCTTCATCGCTGTCACCATTCTTCACATTATGGATTCCCTGAGCATGCCTCACCTGGAAACAAAGCCTCATTAGAATATAACGATTTGATTGCAATCAAAGGACTACAGAAAGGTTGCTTGGAAATTTCTAAATAAAAAATAGTAGTTAAAGCTAACGTTTGAATCTACAATGACCTACCAGATGAATTATTTTGCAGCAGTGAAAAGGGAAAAGAACTGGATCATCTCTGCCATCCATATCTGTAACTAAGCATGGCAAGGCATGATCTTTCAAACTGATAAAAACATAATCTAAAGAAATCCAAGTTCGGAAAATGGAGCAGACAAGAAAAGTGTGTGCACAAAAACCAACTATTGCAACCACATAGTTTGACCAGTGATGTTTATATCGAACCGAAAAAGCAAGTATAAAGTTTCAGAATTCGCCAAAGATGGTAGAAGTTCTCAGATGAAAAAAAATGTCTAGTAAGCTCAAATACAATAATCCATATATGAACCTTGCCGTAGGAATTATTCTGGCAGCCGTGTACCACCGCATCCAAAATGGTTAATTTCCAGTTTACAAAGAAAATTTCACCTTATTAAGCTCCACTAAAATAATATCAAGGTCAAGTAAATTGATAATAGCATCATTAGAAAAATAATGAAAAACTTATTGTCTCCATCTCAGAAACTAGTAATTTCAGCCTCATCGTAATTTAATGAGTTAATACATGAACAACCAAGTTACATATCCTATCAAGTGTTGTTGCATCACAGATTTTTCTGCAGCAAAATTCTACTGATGAAGAAAAACCAACAAACAAATGAAAATGGTAAGAGTAGTAAGATCATAAACGTGACAGTTGCATGACAATTGATGAACTAGAGCAAGCAAGTAAGAATATAATCTGGGATATGAAAAAAATACCAGAGAACAAAGAAAGAGGAAAGGGACTTGTTCAGTAAAGAAGTGGAAGAATGGAATGTTTGATGGATCAGTTGGAATAAGGACTTTGATTTAGTTGACTAGGTTTGTCCTAAGTCGTTGCAGTAATATCCTACGATATAACAGTCATTTGTTTGAAGCTTCGTCGGTTTTCCTTTTTCTTAAAATAGTCATTTGTTTTGTTGTTTTGTCTCTTCTTCTTTTATCTAGTTAAACAATCTCCATTCTTATTTTGTATAATGACAGCTGGAACGAAATGACATCTTTTTTGTTATTTGCCACAGTTCTTTAACCATTTGATTTGTTACTTGCCACGGTTTTCTTCCTCTTCGATTGTTCTCACACGCTAAAACAAAAGGATTCATGCTTTTTGAAAATTGAATTCAGAGCAAGATATTCCATATAAGACCATACTAGACAAAATTGATTCAAATGAAAGTGGAGTTTTCTTTGTAGACAGTCGTGGTGGAACGGAAAAAATATTCCTTTATCGAGTCTTACTTTCCAACATATGATCAAGAGGTAATAGTTTTTATTTAATCCTAAATTAATTTACTTTAGTTAAATTTAGTTAAAAGCATTTGAGTAGTTTTAGGATTTACAATGTTTATGTCTGACTTAGTACAAACATTCAATTCAGATTAGAAATTTAGAACACATGAAAAATAACTGATTTTACATAGCAAAATTTGTTGGCAATAACAAGTTATAGAACAATAATTTACAGATACGGTTGTATACTCCCAAAAGAGTCTCTTACTTGATGTAGTTTCTAAGAAATTTTGAAAATAATTGAATTTCAATAAACAAATGGGGAAAAATTGGAGAAGGAAACATATCTTGAACTTTCTTTATAAACCTCCACTGAAACTTCCATAAGAGGTTCACCACGAGGATGAATATACACTAAAAATAATACAGGTGTATATTAATAATATGACACTGTATATAGACATAACAAATACAATAGGGACCTTTCAAATTGGAGACAAACAATGGACTATGAGAGTTATGTTTTTACGTAAAGGTGAAGAAGAGTTCTCTTTCAAGCCTTTGTGCATCTGTTCAAAGACTCTTTTTCCCTTGAAGCCATTTCTTCTTCTGCAATTCAAAATTTAAAATTTACATTATGTATGTCACGACCAGTTGCGGACCTGCGATCGGCGTATGAGGCGAACCGTCTATGAGAGCTCAACCCATCTTGCACAAGCCTCATGGATCATAACTTACTACCCAAAACATTTGTTATTTAAAAACAAACGATAGAATAAACATATATCATAATAACATATCCAAAACATATAAATTGTAATATATCAAAATACATCAAAGTATGAAAAGCAATCCAGTAACCCGACAACATCCCGATGTAGAGCTCTAACATGAATACATAAGAGCCAGATCAAAAGATCGTTACTAACCAAAAGACACCTCACTGGTACCCAAGATGCGAAAAGGTTGCCGACGCCAAAACATGAACTTATAGAATAAAATCAACAATAGACATAGAAAGAAAAGGGGGTCAGGGCCTAGTGAGGGAAAACACTCCAAACCACCTCATACGTGCCTCACAAAGAATGCTTTGAATACATTTTAAGAAAAATACCACATGCAGGTATAGCCATATACGTATACATATATACGTGCTATAAGTAATAACCTTTCAAAAATCATTTCGAAATCGTTCACAAGTAAAGCATCTAGCAAGCATGAAAACGTACTTAATAATCATTTCGATTCTTAAAACATGTTTTCATAGTTAAAATATATAGCTTTGATCGGGGACCATAATCATGGGTGTGCACGTGGCACCATGGAACATGGGTGATGTGGACTCGACCACTATCATAACAATTCACTTGTTGGATCCGAACACGTGGCTACTGACATCCCTGGTAGCTGGGATTTTATATTACATATATCATTGGTATACCAAAGGCTACTTCGACCATGTAGTATAGGTGTCTCGTATCATAAAAGCAAAACCATTATCTTACATAACATAAATCATAGGCATACAATTTATCATTTGAAATCATATGAAAGATATATATAATACATATATGTATATCAATTTCATAAAACATAGTGTTGATTATAAAAATCACATAATCATTTTAGTCATTTAACCAATCCTTAGATTATTCCATTTGCATAAGCATATTCAGCATATCATAAAACATAATAGAAGTTTCAAGACACAACCTATGTGTCTGAAGCTGCTATCCACTGACCTGGATGTCCAAGCTGAGTCATGAGTCAAGGCCCACTGGTCGGTGGCTAGCCTCGCTGGCACGAACAAGAAGCTGAAGATGGACATACATAACATATATCAAAATGTGGTACTGTAGACTATACCAAATACATGATATAAAAATGCAATGCAAACTCCCATAGTCACTGAAAACATATATCGAATGTGAATCCATCACACTCGTTCATAAATTCATAACCTTGCAAAATATCAAACTTAGTCCTCAAAGGAAAATTACCCAAAAAGTCCAACTTTCGATTCCACAGATAGAAATATATTCCAATCACCCACGTTGGTTGTTATCAACTTCCTAAGCATGAAACCATCACCAATTTCATAAAAGAAACTCCAAATCATTTACAAATCTCAACATCAAATTCAGACTTCTTGAGTCCATAGAGCAAACAACTTCAAATCTTCAAAATCCACAAGGATTTATATTAATCTAGGTCTCTCCTACCTAGATACATCCAAAACAAACTTAAATCCACCAAGAAATCCGTCGAAAATCGAAACCCTAGCTCAAGAACAACCCATCTCATTCAAACATGAAAATCTCCAAAACCGAAGCTAAAATCTCA
>CAODLS010672078.1:0-16189 GCA_948243855.1 Flueggea neowawraea | reverse complement strand
GAAGTCACAGGAAACAGAGGCAACAACTGAGGCTCAGAGCCTCTCGGAGTAGACATAGGAGAAGGATGCAAGTAAAAACCTTTCTCCGCAATGGCTCTCTCTTCTTCTGATGAAGATGATGACGAATTCCCTAAAGATGGTGAAGTCTTGTTAAAAGGGTCTTCGTTTAATGGCGTGACAGGACTCAGTGTAAGCTTAGGAAAGTCGAGCAAGCTCGGAGATAAGATCTCCACCGCCTTGTTCCTCGGCGAAAACGAATTGTTGTTAACATTAGCAAAGCCAGGCAACAAAGTATTGATCATCAGGCTGTTTTTAAGGTTGCTGTTGTTTCTTCTCTCATAAAGCTTGAAACTTTGTTGCTGCCTCTTGGGTGCGGTTTTGATGGGAGGTATGGTGTAGTTTCTTGATGCGGCGCCTGTGGCGGTGGAGGGATTTTGCGGCGGTGGATCTTGGTGGGTTCTTGGAGATGGAGAAGAAGAAGGAAAGGAAGAAGAAGAAGCATGTTTTGCAGTTTCAGAAGAACCAGTGAGCATTTGAACAACTTGTTTGAAAGTGGAAGTGTCTGCTTGGACAAAAGTAGTTGGATAAGGGTTTGTGTCAGATCTGGAGATGGGTATGGGTGTGAGTGGTGGGGTATGAATTTGGACCCCATTGTTGTTGCTTCCATTTCTATGAGGAGAGCTTATTGGAGATGGGTTCTTGCTTTCTTGACCTCTTATTGTGGTTTCCATTGATGGGTTTCTTTCTGTACCACCACCACGTCCTCCTCCTCCTCCTTCTGTACCACCACCCCCAAACAGAAGAAAAATTGGAACTTTTTAGGGCTATGTGGGTGGAGATGTGAGAAGAGTGAAAAACAAGGCTAAATGAGAGTTGTGGGAGAGGAGAGAAGAGATGAAAAAATAAAGGTTGCTTATTCACTATGTTTATGTGTTGTTTTGTTGTACTTGAGAACCAAAAAACACTATAATAATATGTATGAGTGTGTTTCTCTCTCAAGACTTTCACCCTTTCTTTCTTTTTTCTCTTTCTCAATTGAATTGAATTTTGTGTGCTCTTTTATTAGTGGGGTGGGGAATTGGAAGTGATTTGGGTGGGGAAAAAATGCCTCAAAGTGCATTGGATTAATGGGTTTATAGAGATTGAAAGATTATTGGTTGGATTTGGAATTTTTGGCCACTAGCATCTATGCCTCCACTAGACAAGTCATTTTGGAATAAAAACTGAGTGCAATTGTACATATTTATATAGAAAAATATACTGGGCTTTGCTCTAATTAAGTTGGTACCAAATTATATAAGAGATGCTTGTTAATAATAAACTAAGTATCATTATAAATGAACTGTAGATTTGCGTATTGATAAACTAAATAGATTATATAGTAGAAAAGAACAATTTTTCTTAGAATTATAATATAGAAATAATATTATTTTTTCTATATATCTCAATTATATACCTCTTATAAATATATTAAAATAAAAATAATTTAATAATTTAACTTGAATAGAGATAAAAATAAATTTAACTACCCTTAGGTTGGTGGTGTTTGTTTGATAAATATGCTTATAGCATATTCACCATTTATACATATTCAACTACTAAATAAATGTGTCAATTTCTCAATTTTTTTACTATACAATTTGTTTTTATAATTTATTTCTACAATATACTTATGTAATCTAAAGAAA
Source organism: Flueggea neowawraea (assembly GCA_948243855.1). Classification (NCBI taxonomy): domain Eukaryota; kingdom Viridiplantae; phylum Streptophyta; class Magnoliopsida; order Malpighiales; family Phyllanthaceae; genus Flueggea; species Flueggea neowawraea. The sequence goes on along the minus strand of CAODLS010672078.1, from coordinate 14,501 downwards.
AAAAAATATCATTATATACTTGTTTATTTTTTAATATGAAAAAAGTAAGATTCAATCAAATTTTGTTTTTGCATGTACTTGAATTAAATTCAAATTATTTAAAAGAAAAACTAGGTATGTCTTCACTTGAAAGAGGTTTTTTCTGTTTCAAGTGAACATAAATTACAAAATTATCTCTATTTTTAGGAGAATTTCAGAAAATTAATAAAGATATTTTTCAAAATTATCTTAAAAAAATAATAATTGGCATCACAATTATAATGTATTTTAAATATTCAAAAATAATGAAAATAACAATATAATTTATTTAATATTTATAATTTTATTTTTAAAATAATAATATAATTTTAATTATGAAACATTGCAGTTGACATACACAAAAGCTCAAAAAAAAAAAGATTTGATTCATAGATTTGTGGCATTGACTTCAGAGCCATGTCTGAAGAGCAGTGTTGTGTGATGGGATTGGAGATGAATGATGGCAACCTTTGATCAGAAAACAACCATATTTGCTGTTCCACTCTTTAATTTATGAATCCAATGCATAGAAACAAGAAGGAAACAAGAGTTCTCGCCCATTCCAAACAAGCCACAATTAAAAAAATATTGTAATCTATATGATCTTTAAAATTAATTGTAATTTTGTGATCAAATTAATTAAGCATTGAAAATTAATGAACTCTGGTTATATGTCAATTAAGTTATTTATTTTAATATTTTTTATTTAATACCCCATATTTCCACGCACATATGATTACAATACTACTGGGTTAATAGCTCATTAGGTAACTTTTAAGCCAATGTTATGATTAATTGTGGCCGACTATTTTATTGATAAAAAATAAAATATTGGATGTTTAGAAGTTGATTATTACTTCTTCCGTTCTAAATTGATAGCCTTCTCAGATAAACACAATTAAAAAAAAGAATAAATTAACTGTAAATAGTAGTTTTTGTTTAATTTTGTAAATTTACCTCTATTTATTTTTTTGATGGACCTCTTTGGGAGGAGTTTTTGGATGAAACAATTTGTTTTGGAGCTAGAATTTAATATTAATTATTGATAATAGCAATCTAATTTAATTTAGTGAAGGACAAAAAAGACATTTGACCTATAAACAAAAAGTACAAAGATAGGAGTTAGTCTATATTTTAGGACACTTAAAATAAAAAATAGACCTGTTAATTTAGAACGGGAGAGAGTTTAAATTTAAGATGTAGTGAAGAATATTAGGAAAATGTTTAATTTTAACCCAACATTTTGCGCTACAACTATTTTCTTAACTCAAACGAAAAATTCGTATTATTTGTGGCCGTCACAAAATTGGTGTACTTTTGTTTCCATTATTATAAAATTGGACCACTTTTAAATTTCTGTCTTCACAAAATTTACATTTGGCTTTTTTTTTTTTTATATTCAACTATGTGTAAATTTTGCATAGATAGAGGATTAAAAGTGGTCTATTTTTGCACCGACGGAGTTAAAATTGACAAAAAAAATTTTTTAGAATCAAAGTCTTCGTAATGTAGAACATTGGGATTAAAATTGAATGTTATTCTAAACATTATGGTAATGACAGATTAATAACCAACAATAGTTGAACGATGATCGATCGGTCTTGCCAATTGAAATATTATATAAATGTTTGATAAGTCAAGTGGTTATCCATATGATTGAAATCAACTAATTAATATCGTAGATGTTGATTAATTAATTAATTATGTAGTAAACACATAATTAATGTACAAGAACTGTGAACAAAGCGTATCTAACTTATGGATATTGTTAATGAATTATTACCAAAAAATAATTAGAGAATACATATAAGGTCTCCATTTGGTTGGAAGAAGAAAATATATGTGACCAACCCATTAATTTTTTTTAAATTCTTGTATTTATCAAGCAATAGTCCTTTTTTTAAAAAACAATTGCATTCACTTTTCGTTATATGTTTCTTTGAAGTTCCAACCAGCGAAGCATTGGCGTTAATAATACACTTTTAGAGTCTACTATGCATAATTTGAAGTTTAACAAGTTTAAAATCATTGATTAACATCAAACAAAAACAAGATTTTTCATGCATGGTCTCTAGCTAGGGTTTCATTATACAACCACTAACATTTAATAGTTTCAGATAAGATCATTCACCTATATTGAAAAGAACCGAGTGAGTTGAGCAACCATTTGAGAAGTGGCTGTGAGACTTGAAACGTTTTAACTACTTTATTGTTATGCTTTAAAAAAATTTTACATTTATGCTACATCACCTTATAGCTTTAATCAACATATATTAAGATGTTTGTTTGGAGTAGATTGATTTTGTATAAAATATATCTATTTTTAAAAAGATGTGTATATTCTTTCTACATTTTACTATGCAATTTAGTTCTGTAATCTATTTTTACTAAATTTAACTCAAACAAATACAAACACACCCATTAATAGATTTATGTTTTTTTTATAAAGAATAGACTATTGTTTTGAAATTAGGATAATAACTAATTAAAAGTTTTTTCCTCTCAATAAGTATTTTTTTAAAATCAAATTTAAATCTTTGATAGATAAATAGGTCCATTTAGGAAATAACTTACTTATCACTGAACCAACAATTTGTTAATAGTTAAACAATATTTATACATAAAAAAGGTGAATGTGAAAAAAAAAATCTATCACTCTATAGCATATAATTAATTATTATTATTATAATACTATAAATATAAGAATGGAAGAATAATAATTAGCAAAAAAATGGTTCGGATCATATAGCACGAAGATAAAAGAAAGATACAGAAAATTTCTTCTATATCTTACAAAGGTGCATGAATCTGTTCCCTTCCAAAAATTAGTGTTGAAATATCAAGAAAAGTGACTTTTAGGCTTTCAAATTTGTCATGGAATCAAGAATTTGAAAATCTCCCAACTCTTTCCATCAGACAGAAAATTCTTCTTACGTGTAATTGACATTGATGAAATTCTACAGTACATATATATTTATATGCAGAAAATTGAAGAAAAAAAAGAATTAAATTCTCATCTATATTGAAATAAATATTTAATAATAATGATAGTAATTAATTAAAAATTTAGGGAAATAAAGAACGGTAGGGGTACCAAAGTTCCATTTAACATCACTAACACAGTGCTGCTGCTGAAAAGGGATCAAATTCTTTCATAGCCATAATGATTGTGTCTGGTTCGTGGAGTTCCTAACAAACTCCATTCATAATGCAGAAAGCCATTCATTAGATTTATGTCATTACACCAAAATATTTGATTGATTACGCCACAAGCAACAGGTGACCAGCAAAATGCAGCTGATTCCACTGCAAACCTGTGCAATCATCGCATGATGCTAAGTATATTGTTTTCATAATACTGTTTTAACATCATTTACTTGTTTGACACTAACAATAATATGTTTTCAGCATATACCGTATAGGTTCAAGTTTAAGAGGAGCGTTTTTTATAGGCATTTAAGTTTCATTTCAAAAACAGACTTCGAGGTTTCTGGTCCGGTCCTTTTATTTTTCCCTAACGGCTAGGGCTAAGGTGACAAGGGTTGATTTTCGCCGAGTTCAACTACAACTCTTCGAATATTATCTGTAGCAGAGGATAACTTGCATGATCATATTTAATTTGGATAAATTAGAGCTGACTGGTATTCATATAGTTTGAACTGGGTAAAAAATATGCAGGTGTCAAAATTTTCCTTATTGAGTTTTATAAGTTATTTATACTTAAAGGCTCAAACAAGAAATCTGGATTTAAAAACATGAGAAGTTCGAAGTTCGTGTCACTCTACTACAATCTTGCTTAGTTAAATGTTTTTTTATTAACGTGCTGCAATTTTCGGTTGGAGAAATCACCATTATTTTTGCATTAGCATGGTTAGAAGGGTACATTTCATTGTACATTTCGAATATTCTAATGTATTTATCACTGAACATACTGATCAAATATTAGCTATGAATTCATATAGATAATTTATAGTTTTGTTAGACTTTTGAATAAATTTTATGGGTAGTTAATACATAAAGAAAAAAGAAAAATGGGAAGAAAAAAGTGAATGCAATCTTAAGTGGATAATGAAATATCCTCGTGTATGTCCAAGCTGTGTGAGGGGATAAAAATGTAATGAGAAGACATTGATTATTGATAGCAAAATTTAAAATTATTATGTGATCTTTCACCAAATATGGATGGATTGAAGTTATTATTGCATGAGAATGTGACTGAATGGCATTCTAAGTTGGGGCATGTAGATAACATTTCAATATCTAAATGTTTATGGTTCATGAATCAATCCTCTTTCCCCCCCACCCCCCAACTTGGTAGGGTAGTTAACCTCGCCACCTTGCTTATAGTTGCAATGCAAATTGCAAATATTGAGACATTTGGTTTGTAGATCTTTTTATCACTCTCTTAATATGTTGTTTTCTTCTTTCAGCCACTTTATATTATTGCTTGTGGTTGCCATGCAATGCCACATTCTTCGAGCTCAAGTTTCTATGGCATAATTGTCAAGAAAAGTTCGGATTCAATCTTTAATACTCACTAATAAAATTGAACATAATTCCCCTACTGAATATGGTATTAAAGCCACTCTTAATACAATATTTTGAGGCAGTGTCCTACCTTATGAGTTATGATTCGCCTAATACGTTTATCAAGTATAGACCTCTAATTTGGGTTGAGGGAGGAGTTTTTTTTATTATTATTATTAAGAGGCAATTTTTGCTTCCTTCCATTAGGTGCATTTTGGAGTGGACTTTGTCTAATTTTAAAATGGATAGTGTTTAAATTTTAATGGATTGAGTGATAGATAACAAATATAGATCATCAATTGATAAATTTAGTAAATTGTATAGTGAAAAAAAACAAATATCTAAATAAACATATATTTGAGGAGTCACACATACGTAAGTATTAGTATATGAAATAAATACCCAGAAACCAAACACGAATATGTTAAAAATTTAAATATAATCTAATCAAAGTAAGAGAACAAAAGGAAAACGAATATGTAGCCATTAGCACCTGAGCATGAAGTTTGATGAATGGATACTTTTTTATCATGATTTGTGAATGGATACGGTAATACTTTTATTGCCTTTAATTCTTAGTTTTAATATTATAATGACTCAAACTAGTTGAAGTATTAAAATGCTTTTTTTTTTAAAGGGATTGAACTTGATATTTCAAATTCAACAACATACACACTCAATTATTCAAGTGCTATTTTAACTTAAATAAAAATGGAAATGCTAAACCTACCTAAACTTTTTTTTAATAGAAACCTACCTAAACTTTTAGAATTTCTTCTATCAGAGCTTTCTTTTATGATATAAACTCTGTTTTTTTTTTTCAATTTCATAAGAAGATTTGAAATCAAGCATGATAAAGAAGAAAATAATGGGAAAACAAATCAAAGAATAAGTATCTCAATCGGCATGTGCTTCATCTTTTTTATCATTTTAGTAAGACTTTACAAATTAACCACCCCTTAGTTGTTATTAATATTTTTTTTTTAAAAAATATAGGTATGGGACGGGCATTCCAAAGTTAGAGTGAACCTAGCCTACGATTCAGTTTTATTTACATAAAAATTTATATAAATTATCTACCAATAAAGACCCATAAAACACGCTCTTAAATCTGTATAGCTCAAATTAATCTAATTTGGCAACTTTTACTTTAGTTTAATTTAATTTAGTATCAATGACAAAATAAACCCGGGGTGTATCAATAGATTTTATTCTACTAATACTATAATTATTTCCAGTACTAAAAAATCCAAAGTTTGATTTATGGTAATATTATGGCTTAATAACATTAAATAGCACGATTTTTGTTCGTTTATGTACTTATGGCTTGACATTTCGAAAATAACACATTATAACACAAACTTTGTGATTTTTTATATTCGTGGCATGAGTTAGTACTTCCGTTAAAAAAATGACAATTGATTACGTGACACTGACGACGTGATGATTATCACTTAAAAACTGATGGACAAGTCATCACCGTGAGTTTATAAATAAAAAAAAGTAAACCGAAATGTGATTAATCTACGAAATTTATGAGGTTTATAAACAATTTCGCGGAAATTTCCATGGTGGGTTATCAATTTGATGATGTCCAGGAGTTGTTTTAAAGGTCTTGCTTAGTTGATTATTTAATTAAAAGGGGACATAAAAGCATTAATATTAATAGGACTAAGAATGTAAGATAATGTCTACAATAACAACAGAAGTAGAAATGGTGTTTGGTTTGGTTTTGCCGGCTTGACTAACTTACTAAACAATCCCACTAATGACCTGGCTTTGGTTCTTCTTGTATGCGCACTACTTCTTAATTTTATTTGTTTAATTAATAGGAAGCATTGTGTTGATTTTTGTGACTTTGTAGGGTCCGCTAAACTTGGTCTTATTATGCCTTTGTCGACACAGCTGTGATGTTTGCCACAATTTTTAAAAAGTGAGGTAGTTTCTTTTAGAATTAGAGTACTAATAGCATCTTTAATGATACTATGTATTTTTTAGTTAATATTTTTAATGAAAATAGATAATACTATTAATTATATAGATTAAAAGTAAATATTTTCTCCAATTTTATTGTCTACTCAACTCTTTATTTTGTTAAAATTTATAAAATATTTAAAAATGATTAGTAAGTGAGAAGAAATATATAAAAAGAGTAAATTTTATTAATAATAGACCCAATAAAGAGTCATTTTGCACTCAACAAAAATGACTAGTCAAAATCACTCTTTATATTATTTATAGAGATAACGAATGGAATACAGAGAGAGTTGGAGATATTTTTTAATGAATAATTCTTTATTATAAAGAGAAATGACAAGTTAAAGAGAGTATTAGAGATGCTCTAACAACTTTTCTTAATGATAAAAATTCAAGTTTTAGTATTTTTGCCATGGTTTGTTTAAGACTACTATATTTATCATCGAGTTAATAATTTGTTAATGATGTTAGGTATGATAAGTGAAGAAATCGAATTGTTTTTTATAAAAAAAAATCCACTAAAAAATAGTATGCAGCCATTTTAAAAGAAGAGAAATAATATTTTTTAAAATAAATATTTTTATAAGTTATTTTGCGAGAAAGTATTTTTTTTTATAAATATAGTTTATTGAAGATTTTATTGACTATTAAACCAACATATATTAAAAACAGAATAAACTTTTAGTTTACTTAGTCATGTTTTCACTTGTTCGGAATATTCTTTCAACTAGTAATGTGGCTGATTCTTCTTCTTCCTTTTTGTTCCCTAAAAAAGGCTAACTAATTGACTAGCCTTAAGGCTATAGAAGAAACCATATCTCTTATTCTTATATATAAAAACAAAAGTGACAAAATCAAAATTTTAATATTTTGACCGATTAATGGGACGTTATTGAACGGCAAAATCATTGAACAAATCTACGTATAAACAATTGAAAAAAAAAGTGATATTTAAATCCTATAGTGAAAATTTGCACCACCCCATTCCCACTCCAAGTGATAAGTCTACCACAACGATGGTGTGTTTTCATCAGACGATACACTTATTTTTATTATTATTTTTGTCTCAAATTGATAGGTCTTTAAAAAAAAGACGATGAAATATGGTCTAGTTACTTATAAAAAGAAATTTTTGTTTAATTTTTCAAATTTACTTTATATAATTTTATTAATGAAATCCTTGGCTTTGGCAAAAAGAATTTGTCGGGTAAACCAATTTGTATTGAAATTAGAATTTAACATTAGTTACTCCCGTTTCGTTTTATTGCGAAAAAAGTGATTATTATAATATCAGGCAATGTTAGCTTGAAAATTAATGGGAATGGGATTGTAACTCATTAGTAGTAAAGACAATTTTAATGCCAAATAATCGTAAACACTGTGGAAACAAATTTGACTTATAAGAAAATGTTAGCTTGAAAAGCTTGATGAGTGGAAACTGTGATTAATGAAAGATTGTGAAATTAGAAAGATGGTTGGGGAGATTTGACTTTTGTATATTTGCTATTATGATTCCCTAATAGCATTTAGAGGTAGAAAAGAACATTTAATTTTTACAAATGATGTTGCAATATTCGGTGGTTGTTTTTAAGTCAATACTTGGTGGTCCTACCATTTCTTATGTTGCTCTTCGCAATTATAAGGGTAATTATAATATTATAGTATTAAATCATAATCATAACTTAATCACGGGATCACATTTAAACTTACCTCTCTAATATTTTTGTTATACAACCTGTGTTTACAAGATGTCACGACCCATTGGGAGTTCATGATCGGCGTACGAGACAAACTGTCGCGTACGAGATGAATTGTCTAAAGGAGATCGGTCCATCTCATACAAGTCTCAGTGATACAAACATACAACTACCCAAATTGTTTATTAAAGATTTTACTAAATGTATTAAACAAAACATTTATTTTATAAATAAAGTGAAATATATAAATATCAAAAATATTTGATAATGTTTTGAATTTAAAAATACTGTTATCAAAATATTCAAATACTATCATAACCCACATACACCCAGTGTGGAGCATCTAACAAAACATATAAACCAAGGCTAGAACAAAAGGGCATAACTAACCAAAGACGCCTCACTGATATCAAAAATGTGGAACGGTTGCCGAAACCAAAATCTGTAAACCTATGAAATGGAATAAACAGTAGACAGAGAAATAATAGGGGGTCAAACCCAATGAGAGAAAACACTCCAGATCGGCTCATATGTGCCTCACAAAGACTGTTTTGAAAACAACTCAAAAATATCACATGCAATTATAAGTTGATATATATAAATATACATATAAATGCTAGTACATAGTAGCGTCTAAAAGTCATTTCGAAAACGTTTGCAATCAAAGAAAACAGCTTGCACGGAGGCATATAAAAACAAGTTTCCAATTTTAGAGTCAAAACATTTATCCAAATATATGGGACCAAAGCAAAGGTGTGCATCTGGCATTAATAACAGGTGATGTGGACTCCGCCACTAATCAATATCAAATCATGTGTTGGATCAAAACACATGGCTATCAGCATCCTTGGTAGCTGGAATTTTTCAAAACATTGGTATACCAAATGTCATGTTGTACTCCCGTAATAGAGAAGTCCCATATTAGAAAACCAAAGCATACTAAATAATAGTATGAAGATAAAACATGCGAAGCAACATCAAAATCAGAGAGGAGATATATATTATATATATATCATTTTCAAAACAAAGCATTGATTATTAAATCACATAACCAGTTTATTAACTCAGTCAATCCTTAGATTAGTCCATTTTCAAAGTATGTTCAACATAGAGAAAACCATAATAGAAGTTTCAAAACACAACAAAAGTGTTTGAAGCTGCTATCCACTCACCTGAAAATCCAAGCGCAATCATTAGTCAAGCCCCATTAGCCGGTGGCTGGTCTCGCTAACAGGAACAAGAAGCTGAAAAAATATATATATCAAACAGATATATCAGATGCACATCGAAATGTGGTACTGTTGCGGTACCAATAATGAATTTACATGCATATGCAATCTAAATGTTCAAATAAACCCGAAATCCATCTCAAGCCAAAGTCTATCATAATGATACAAAGATATGACTCGGTGTAAAATTACACACTAGTCCCCAGGACTTTGGAAAATTACCAACTAATTCCCAAAATATTCCAAATTCAATCCTAAGTCCATAATACTTCAATGATCACTATTTGATCCTCAAAATCCCAAAGATGTCTAATTTAATCATCTAAATAATCAAAATGCCATTTAGTCCCTAAATGCACAATATCACCTTTGGTCCTCCAATGGTAAATTATTCAAATAGTCCAACTTTTGATTCAACTGATAGAAATCAATTACAATCACCCATATTAGTCAATATCAACCTCCTAAGCATGAATCCATCATCCTTTTTAAGAATCAAACACCAAATCATCAAGAAATCTCAACATTAAATTCAGATTTCTTGAGCCCATTAAAATAATTCATCAAATCACAATACCTAACTCAAATCTAAGTGTTTCTAACTCTTATCCATCAAGATATATCATAAACAACTCCAAATCTAACCAGAAATCCTCCAAAATCCGAAACTCTAGCTCAAGAATAACCAATTTCTTTCAAACACAAAAACCTCCAAAACCAAACTTGAAATTCCATGATTTCAACCTAAAACAACCTTAATCTAACCATATTAAATTTCTATTGCAATAGAAAATGGAAATCCAAACTAAATCCTCAGTTTCATGCAAACCCTAGAATGTGTGAATAAGATGCAAGAATAACCAAAAGAAGAGATTAAGGAGTGTTTCTTACCTCAAGAATCCAAGTAGAAGCAATGAGAAGTGATGGAAGATCAAGAGAAACGGATTTGGGAGTAAATTCGGTGGTTGAGAGGAGTTATGGCCGAACGAGGGGCAGATGGGGGTATTTATAACCCTTTAGTGTTTAAAAGATGTGTTGCACATAAATCGCCCAGAAAAAGAGCATTCTACGTGCGTAACACCCCTTCTACGCACGTAGCACACATCTTACGTGCGTAGTGGAATGTACAACGCGCGTAAACGGCCTCCCTCAGTTCTCGGTTCAAATCCAAATCTAAGATTCTCAACCCAGATCCATGATCAACACGCATAACACAAATACAGTGCATGTAGCACGGTATTACATTTGAAATACTTGTTTTACGCGCGTAGATGGGTGAACCGAATGACCCTCTACCACAAAATACATCTTACATTCGTAAGAGATCTATAACGCACGTAGTACGCCTTTAGCTTGCTCTACGCGCACAAAACTCCACTTTTAAGGTACTTCCAACTTATAATCATTAACACCAACTTTCCCGGGATCAACCAAACGGCGAAACTTGCCAGAGTAGTGCACGAACTAACTCAAAACACCACTACAAGAATCTTATCGAAACAGGCGGGATATTACACAAGAGAAACACCCTTTTGTGTCGTTTTGAGAATTTTTTTTCAATTTGAGTGTCGTTTTAAGAAATTAAAATAACTTGGATATATTTTTTAAAAATTCTACTATTGTTCTTTATTACTTACTTTCACCAATATATTTGAGAGTTTTAGGAATGAGATCAATTGTAATATAAAATATTTATTTGTTGCGAGAAAGGGTAAATTACTCTATTTATTTACTTTTGATTAAACTTCTCAATCTGTATGCAATAAGAATCATAATACCAATGAAGTATATAAAACTTGAACAAAAAAAAAGAATTTTTTTTGTCGCATTTGTTAATGATATATTGAAAACACTATTGCTTTAAGCATATTGTAAATTTAAATAAATGGTCACTCATTTTACTCTCTATAATCCTCTAACAATTACTCCCTCCAATCTATTATAAGTCTTGTTTTAGAAAAAAAAATGCACAATAAGTGTCATCTGCTTGGTTTACTGAGGTTTAAGGAAGGGAAGTTGCCAGTCAAGTACTTGGGCATGCCCCTCCTGTCCACGAGGCTAAAACGAGAACATTGCTCTGTTTTAGTAAACAAAAACACTTCTCGGATTTCCTCATGGACTGCTAAATGTCTTTCTTATGCTGGTCGACTCCAGTTGATCATTTCAGTTTTGAGAAGCTTTCAGGTCTATTGGTGCTCAATTTTTATACTACCTGCCTTTGTGGTTCATGAGATTGATAAAAAATGTAGAAACTTTTTATGGTCTGGATCTGAGCAAGGTTGTAAAAACCTGGTTTCTTGGTATACTGTGTGCTTGCCTAAAAATGAGGGTGGTCTTGGTATCAAATAGCTTACCTCATGGAACAAGGCAGCAGTGGGACGAAAAAATGGGAACTAATCAAGGAGAAGGATTCTCTTTGGGCTACTTGGATCACTCATCAGAAACTGAAAAAGTTTAGTTTCTGGGGAATTACAAAACCAATTGATTGCAGTTGGGCTTGGAGGAACCTTCTGGCTATTAGACAGGAGTTCAAACAGTGTCTGCAATACAATTTGGGTGATGGAAAATCCTTTTCCTTTTGGTTTGATCCTTGGTTTAATGGCACGTCTATTATTGATGCTTTTCCTTCCCTTAATCTAACAAATTCTAGGGTGCCTAAGGATGCTAAGATTGTTGATTTGTGGAAGGACAACAGATGGATCCTCACTGGTTCTGTGCCTGATGACCTGAAAACTGTCTGACATGAGGTAAAGAAATTCTCACTGACTGCAAACAGACCTGACACTATTAAGTGGAAACCTAATGCGTCTGGTACTTACTCTGTGAAAAGTGTCTGGAATTCTTTCAGGCCTAAAGTTGCTTCTGTCTCTTGGTGTAAACTAGTCTGGGGACCAGACTTTATACCTCAGTATAGCTTTATTCTTTGGTTGGCTTTGCAAAACAAACTCTCTGTTAAGGCAAAGCTAATCAAATGGGCATGGTTCGTGATGACAAATGTGTATTTTGTAACACTATGTCTGAAACCATTGAGCATTTATACTTTGAGTGCCCTATTATCTCTCCTGTGTGGAATACTCTATTGAAAGTTTGCAGGATCAATCGGGACAGCCTTAGGTGGAGGCGTGAGATTAGCTGGTTTTCAAGGAGAACAACTGGAAAATCCAAAGCAAGCAGGTTGAGAAGGGTGTTGATATCGGCCATGGTTTATTGGGTATGGATCACTCGGAATGAAGCTATCTTTCAGAGTAAAATGTTCTCTAGCACTTTATTGACACAACGGGTACTCAATAGTATTATATTGCGAATTGAGGGTAGTTGTACTTTGTTGGATAGGTCTGTTTTGATTTGAATTTCCTTTGCTGTTTTGTGAGTTTTTGTAGGGTTTCCTTCGTTGTTTCTTATTCATGGGACTGTTGCCAATGGTTTTGGATAACAGTTTGTACATTGGTTGTAATTCGCTGATTTTGATTGATTTGCAATATAATTGACTTGATTTACCAAAAAAAAAAGATCAACTCTCATATTTCTCAAAAATGCATTTAATATTTTTGGGTTCTTGAGTAAAAGAGTATAAAATCAATTTAGTATAAAATTAAGACATATTAATTGCTTTTTTAATCTTTTTATCGAAATCTTAAACAACGGTTAAAATAGAGCGAGGGAGTAAAAATCACTTAATTGTCGTTCATTATGAGAAAAGAGCACCAACAATATATTTTTCACTGGAGTGTTGTTTAATTTACCACTAACAAAACTCACAAATTATACTGTCATTATCTAGTACTAATAAAATAAATAAATACAAACCAGAGTAATTTATTACCAAATCATCTTTCACTTAACACATAAATTAGCGGCACAGTTGTTCGACTTGTTCCAGAAGTTGACGATAATAAATGAACTATAAATTGCTTAGACTTGGTAACGAGAAGCATTTATATGCAATAGGAAAATACTATTTGATTCTCAATCACACATAAAGCGACACTTACACCGAAAGACGTGTCCACAAATTGGCCTACCATTAATCATCGATCTGCCATTATTTTTTTCGATAATTTAACTTATAGATAGGTTAATTCTAAAGAATTTTTATTAGTGGAGAATTTTCTTATTGTGAAAATTGTATAGATGTTTGGTTTACTTGCGTATTTCAGGGAACCATCTCAACTTTCTTAACTAGTACTCATGTCGTCTCAAGATGAATTACCATGACCCTAATTCAATTAAAGTAAGCCCCACTTGATAGAAGAAATTACATAGTATGGCCATTTTCTAATTTATAATATCACAATTGAAACCCGTAGGATTATAATTTCTCACCTAAACAGCCCAAATTTTAATTTCACTAATGCCGCAATGTTTATACTTCCTCTTTCTCCATGTCACTCCAGATCATTTTTTTTCTTCACTGCATTTGGAACTTTTCGCTAAATTCTTGATTACTTCTCCTTCATTTCACGGCGATCGAGGTGCTCTTCCCCCCGTCGGCGGCCATCCTTTTGACCTCACCTTTCTTGCTGGCTGCGAATTCTGAGTTCTCTCTCGTGTTCACCTTCCTCGACTTATCTAAGCAATAAGAGAGAGAGAGAGGGAGGGAGGGAGAGGGAGAGAGATAGTGCAATGGATAAGAGACAAAGAGTATGTGTGCGATGGAGCGAGAGATACAGAGAGTGTGCCGATGAAATGAACGAGAATGAGAGAAAGAGAGAGAGAGAAAGGGGTGGCTGGTCTTGGCTAGAGGCAGTGACAGCTAGGCAGAGTTGTTGCCGGTTCCGGAACCGGCGATTCCGGTTTGTCAAATACAGGAACCGGAACCGAAACGTGGTTTTTACGGTTTGGTCCGGTTTCGGTTCGGTTCGGTTCCAGTTTTGACCGGTTTAACCTCCGGTTCTGTTCCGGTTCGTTTCATGTTTTCTTTTTTTTTTCAAAATTTTGTTTTTAATCCGTTATTTTATCCCGTCAATTGGTTTGTAAATTTTGTTATATTCAATAATTAACTATAATACCAATAATACATTTTATTCCAAAGATTTTTTTAATAATTTTTAAA